>NW_004624751.1:20682565-20700864 GCF_000247695.1 Heterocephalus glaber
GGGAGGGCAGGGGAGGGGGGAAAATAAGAACCAAGAGAGATGATGTAAAGGTGCAAATTTCCAATGATGAATGTCATTATATTGTACAACTAAAATGTACCAATAAAATTAAATTTTTTTAAAAGAGGAGAAGTTACTAACTTCTCCTATAAAGAAGAAAATAGGTGGAAGTAAGAGAGACAGAGAAGAGGAAGAATGAGAAAATCTGCCATCTATCCAATGACATTTTCAAAACCAACAACAAAGATAATATCAGTGAGACAATGCCTAAAGATAGACAGATTGAATTTTCCAGCATTTATAAAAGAAATGATAACACTGTCCTGGGGAGCTGCTGGTGGAGGTTATTCTCAGAGGGAGTTTCTCTAGCTTTGACCTTTGGAATGCAGGGAGCACTATTTTGGTGCTCTCTACCCAATGGCAAGTCAGTTAAAGCCAAGAGATAGTTCTACACAACAAGAGTCAATTTATTTCAACATAGTCACTTGTCATCTAAAGATGGAGACACATTCTTAGAAATGGATTTTAAAGTGGTTTTGCTGTTGTGCTAACATCATGGAAGCATGCTTATGCAAACCTAAATCATATAGGTCAATCACTTGATGTGGCTTCTTGGTGAAATCAAAACACAGTGAACACAAGTTGTATGAGGCTGATGCCAATGTACTCTGGCAGAATGTTCTACAGTAAAGTGTAGAAGACATAGACTCTAAAATAATAATGAAAATAGCTGAGCATGTTAGTCCACACCCATAATCCCAGCACTCATGAGCCTGCGGCAGAGAATTGCCATTATTTGAGGGCAGCCTGGGGTATATAATGAGTTCAAATCCAGCCTAAAATACACAGTGAGCCCCTGAAGGAAGGAAGGAAGGAACTAAGGAAGGAAGGAATGGAAGATCTAATAAATATATAAGATGGAGACATCACTTGCACCATTATAATTACATAATTGTATATGGATACATTTATGTCAATGGGAAGCACATTATATTGTCTATACCATGATCACCTTAAACACATGAATAGTACTCTGTGCTATAACTTTATGACAGCTACAACACTAGGGGACAGAGATTCTTCTGCTCTATTATGATTATATGAGACATTATAATCTTATGGAACCACCCTCATATATGTGGTCCATTTTTGGCCAAAAGGTTATGTACAGATTATGAGAGATTAAATACCATTATGAGAGATTAAAGAGACTGTAATTAAGATGAAGGTGAATTACCTTAGCAATAAGGTAAAAATATATTTCTTCTTTTAATAAAGAAGAAACAACTAGGAGTTCCAGCACAGGAAGGAAATATCTAAAATGAGAAAATCATGTTCATATGTAAAGCAAACTTAAGTATAAAGTGATTTTGAGAATTTAATGAAAGAGAAGAGAAGAGAATCCATTTGACATTACTCTAATTGTCCTTAAATGGCAAAAATTTTGCAACAAATAATTCTATTTCTTTATAGTCTGGTTCTTAATAACAAACACTTATGGTTTTTCAGTTGCAAAAAAACCTTATTCCAGGCCCAAAAGACTTAACTCATACCAAGTAGAATGAAAAAGATTATACTTCAAATATGTGAAACTGTACAGCTGAGAAACATAAGGATCTGGAGAAGACAAGAGAAAATGTAAGAAATAGAATGAAGTAATTGAAGTTGATAGAGAATAAATTTAAGGGATTATTATGGTGTTATAAATATAACTTGCATAAAATATGAATTTTATAAAATAAATTTAAGATATGTAAAAACAAAATATAGTGGAAAAGGTAGGAGAAATTATGATCAACTAAACTATTTCATAAATAGAGTAGTTAAATTCTCTTTAAAATTTACACACAAGAAACAACTATATAAACGTTATTAAAGATACCAAGATAAACTGGGATCATTAGCACACAATTCTAATCCCAGCACTAAAGAAGGCTGAGGTAGAAGGATCATAATTTTGAGTCATACCTGAGAAAATTAGTGAGACCTTATCTCAAAAAGATAAAAAGATTTGGATATATAGCTCAGTTATAGAGTACCCCTGGGCTTGATCCCCAGTATAGAAAAAAATGATAATATTAATAATAAACTGTATACTTACAGAGATGACTAGAGATTAACTTTATTTTAGAACATTTAAAAAATTTCATATGCATCCAAATGTGAATATATGGTATGTATATATTCATACATATACACATATATATGCAAGAAAACAATTGAGAAAAGTTTATGGCATAGGTTCCTTTTAAGACTAAATAATACTTCGAGATATAACCATAACTAATAAGATAAAAATTTTTAAGGCACAACTTTAATTTTAAAGATGCATAATAAGCATCAAATCATAGTTTTCATCTTTCACTTAGAGTGTGTCCATGAGTTATTTACCTCTGAACCTAATTTTTTTCAAAATTCTATAAAATGAGATATCTAAAGAGGTTGTTGGAAGAATTAAATGAGATTATTTCAGTGAAATTGCTAGCTCTTGTTAGATGTTTAAAATTATTACCACCAACTTCTACTTAATAAACACTTTTCTTTAAAAAAAAAAAACTTCTCAAAATGGTATGATGGAGAGGCCACATTTTTTTAAGGCAGAAATTTCAGTTCACTTCCATGCTCTGAAATCTTGTGAGTTTGAGACTTACAAGATGTAATTTAACTTTTCCAGATCTTAAATTTTATATTTGAACACTGAGGGTATTAATCTATCCCAATGTTATTGTTGGAGAATATTAAGGAATATAGGTTAGCTGCTTTCACTTAAATGAGATGATCCCAGACAAAATTTTGTAGGTGGAATTTCTTTTTTAATTCTATATTTACTGTGCCTGTTGTAGATATCTGTCATATATAATTGATGAATCTGTATTTCTCTATATGAATATGTCTTGGCTTAGACACAAGACTAGGTCCTTCAATAGGAGCTTAATACATTGGATATCCATTTTTCCCAGCCTCCCATGTGCCTAGAGTGATGCACTGAACTTTGACACGATCAGAGTGTCAGATTCATATTCTGGACATGGGGTATTAGGGCAAAGATCTAGGAAACTCACATTGACTCTCACTGGCAGTTCCTAGAGTGGCAGTGCAAAGCTCAAATTTCTGATGCAGAGATAGCTGTGTGCAGTTATTTGTGCTGCTCAAAGGGAGTAAGAGCAACAGTTTATTCACGAACTGCTTTGCACCTTAGTTTTAGATCTTAACCTTGGAAATTTTACCTTGAGCCTTATTCTCTAGCCCTTCCAATGATTCTCTTAGCTAAATCCTTAGTAAACACTTCATTGCTTTCAATTAAATACCTAACTGAAAACTGTAGTATTATTTCCTAATATTGTTGATATTTATTCTAGCAATCTTTGCTCCATCCCAACTCCAAGTTGATGCCAATAAAAACCAAAGATATCCAGAAGAAATTAGATAAGGTTTTAAAAACAATATGATTCCATACAACAAGAATTTGCTTTGTGATCTCAGAATTATGATTAAGATCAATATGAATTATTGATTTTTTGGTATCTGTCTGTCCTTTTAAGCCCAGTAATTTTTTTTTCATGAAATTGGGTGCACTGATATTCGGTGCACAACTGTTATCTCTTTCTGTTGAATTGCTCCCCTTACCAATAAGTAGTGGCCATCTTTGACTATTCTGATCAGTTTTGGTTTGAGGTCACTGTGTCTGAAAACAAGATAGCTATTCCTGTTTGTTTTCTGGCTCCAGTTGAATGGAGTATAATTTTCCTTGCTTTCAATTTCAGTCTATATATTTCCTTTTGAATGAGCTGTGTCTCCTGGAGGCAATATATGACTATTTTGGTGGGTTTTTTTTTTTAATACAATCTGTGTCTGCTAATCTGTGTCTTTTGATTGTAGAGTTGAGACCACTGACACTGAGTTATTACTGTTAAGTATTTACTGAATCCCATCACTGAATTATTTTTCCAGTGCTGATTCCTTTATTTTTTCTTTATGTTTAACTACTCTCCCAGTTAGTTGTATACTTTCCTTCAGGCTCTTTGGTGCTGATGGCTTTCCTGTCTCTATCTAGGATTCCGTTAAGTATCTTCTGCAATAGAGGTCATGTATTTCTTTGGAAATTTTCTTCATCGTGGAATGACTTTACTTCTGAATTTTACTTTCCAAAAATTACTCTGTCAAATTTGAAAGTTAGTTTTGCAGGATATAAAAGTCCGGGTTGACAATGATTTTCTTTTAGGGCTTAAAAAACTTTGCTGTAGGCTCCCCTGGTTTTTAAGTTTTATGCTGAGAGATTTCTAGTTATTCTGACAGGCTCTCCTTTATAGGTTACTTGATGTTTTTCTCTAACAGCTTTTAGTATTCTCTCCTTTTGTTTAATTTCTGAAATTTGGTTATGATGTGTCATGAAGAGATTCTTTTCTTGTCATGGCTATTTAGGGTTCTATATTTCTCTTATACCTGAATATTGACTTCTTTCCCTAGGTTGGAAATTTTTCTATGATTTCAGTTAATACATTTTTATACATTTTGAATCATCTTCTAATTTGCCTTTATTTATATAATTCTGAGGGGGGTTGCATCATTTAGCAGATGTTGGATACACTTTGCATGATGGTCTGTCAATTTTAGGATATCATTGAATTTAGCATCTACAACATCCACCTTGTCTTCTAATACTCTATCCTTACATTAATCAAGTTGGCTACACATGCTTTCCATCAAATTTTTCAAATCATCTATCTCTGCTTGTTCACTTTCTTTCAATACTTTCTAATTCTTTTTTGAAGTGGTCATTCTGTCTTGTATTGTCTTACTTAACTCAGTTTATTGTTTCTTCTTTAATCATATCAAAAAAAATTTTGGTAAACCCTTTGTTTGATTAAATTCTCTTTGACCCTGTTAAATATCTTGTTCATTTGCTTTTCTTTTATCTCTTCAAACATTTTGGCCATTTGATTTTTCAGTTCTTTACATATAGTTTCCACTTCTTCAGTATCTATGAGGTCAGTTTGTGGGGAGTTAAGGGTTGGGGGGGCATTTTGTTGCCTTGTTTTCTCATATTTCTGTAATTTTTGTACTGTGAGTAAAAGATCAGTTAGGGTATAGAAACTGTCACTATGGTGGATATCTCTTCCATTAGATTCTGTCTCCTTGTGATGTGTTTCTTTATGCTACCTTGTCTTGTGATGTAGCTATGATTATGTTTTGATGTTTATACCCCTCTTCAACCTATTCAGTATAATTTTTGAGGGTCTTCTTGTGTTTAACCTTTTTCAGGGGCCTTGATCCTCAGTACCACTTGTGTTTGCAGAAATAGGACCTCCTTCTCAGAAGCTGAGGTTACATTCCAGACTTCTTTGTTCTTTTTCCTGTTTTCAGTTTCTCTATCTCACATTCTTCTAAATTTTTAACTGACAAATAACAATTGTATATATTTACAGGGTATAATGTGATATTGTGATATATGCATACACTGTGGAATGTTTAAATCATGCAAATTGACACATCTAGCATATCACATACTTATTTCTTTGTGGTGATAATATTTTAAATCTACTCTTTTAGATATGTCAAAACCTTGGATACTACATCATGTAATAGATCACTGAAATGTCTTCCTCCTAACTGAATCTTTGTACCTTTTGAATAATATTTCCTGGTTTTCTATCCACTCCCATCTCCACCTCCATGAGTGCTACCTTTTAGAGATCAATCATAGGTGAGATCATACAGTGTTTGTCTTCCTGTGATGGATCTATTTCCCTTAACATCACACCCATGTTCCCTCAAATGACAGAATTTCTTCCTTTCTAGATGAATACTATATCACTGGGATATATACCATGTTTTCTTTATCCATTTTTCCACTGGAGGAGACTTAAGTTGTTTCCATGCCTTGCCTATTATGAATAGTGCTGCAATGAATTTGCAAGTGAGATGTCTCTGACAATCTAATCTCAATTCCTTTTTACATATACATTGCAATATATTAGATCTTGAATGTCCTTCAAAGGCCCTTGTGTTGAAGGCTTTTCCCCAGACTATAGTGCTATTGGGAGAGAGTGGTGTCTTTAGGAGGTATGACCTAGTGGAAGGAAGTCAGGCCACTGGGGGCATGCTCTTGAAGGGAATATTGGGAGACCACTCCCCCTCCTTTCTCTTTTGCTGCCTGGCTGCCACAATGAGGGTAATGAAGGGAGAAGCTTTGCTGCACCACACTCTTCCCACTGTGAGGTGCTGCTACTGTGCCACAAGCCCAAGGCAAAAGTACCAACTAACTATGGACTAAAACCTCTCAAACTGTGAATCAAAATAAAACTTTTCTCTTTATAAACTGATTATCTCCAGTATTATAAAGCATGGAGAAGCAGAAAGACAAAGCAGAGAAAAGTATGAACCAGTTCTCAGCTGCAACCCTGGCTCCCTGGGTGAAAGACAGCCCAATACTACAAACAGTAGACAAGCCCAGAAAGTACAAACAGCTTCCAAAATAAACAGTGAAACATCCCTCTTAGCTGCAGGAGAAACCCATGGTCCTTTGAGGCTTTGACTCCAGTATAGGGTTTTGTCTGAAAGTGACTCCTCTTGTATGGCAGCCTAGCTTGGCAGAAGAAATCCCCAGCAGTTGTCCCTGTATTTTAGAGTACTATAGATAGGTGTCATCTTGAGAGAATCCCCATGCCGGGGGTTGGGGGGTGGGGGGGTGGAATTCAGCTACTCTGGGGATCATAAAACACAGAACAATCACAATTCTGGGTCCCTTGAAACAACCTGTTGCAGTGAATGGGTGTAAGATGGCTGTAAGAGACTATCATGAGAGAGGAAAAGTCAGTCCCAGAACTATGGAGAAGTTTAAGCATCAGGGAGTACACACTATGGAAGGCACAGTAGTCAGTGACAACCCCCTTTGTGGTGAAGAGTGAAACCTATTTTGTGTGGTTTATGGAGGAGCCTGAAGGGTGCCCAGAGCACCTCCCATGTAGAACTCGTAAGTTTGCTTTATCTACTCTCCAGTGTATTTGGGATATAGCTCAGCTTGGATATTAGCCACACTCATAGCTGCACAGACTGGGAGAAGGGTAACTGGAGCAAGCATGCACCTACCAGCCCACATAACAGAGCTAGTTCGGGCTGGCAGTGACTGGGTGCACATACAAAATGAAAACCTTGGAAGTAAATAAAGCTCTGCTGCAGACACTGCACCATTAATCAGGCCTACTCAGTGGGAAAGGCAGGGAAAGGCACAAGCTGCACATAGCACCAACCTATTTGGTTGGAGCAGAGATTAATTACATCAGACTCCAGTTACAACTCACTATTCCTGCCATACCTTGTGGAAACCAATATTAGAACACCCCAAAAGACAGTCTGTAATCCAAATATTGCAGCTGAGAGGAATGTTCTGGACTTGTTCCCCCTCCCCACATACACACACACACACACACACACACACACACACACACACACACATACCCCCTTTCTATTTTTCTTATTTTTATCTAATTTAAAGTACTTAGTTTTGCTGTTTTAGTTAGTCTATCTCTTGTTCTTATCTTTCTCATTTTCCTTTCATTGTTTTATCTTGATGCTTCTTTTTTCCCATTTTCTACACCTCTCTTAAAATATATTTTAATATCATGTATTTCATATTCATTATTTTTTATCTCTTAGTTTTTTCTACATTATTTTTGCTCTTTTCTATTGCTATTGGTGGTTCAGTTGTTGGTTTTGATTGATTTTTACTATATTTCTATACATCATTTGTCTTTATTGTGATTATTGAGCAGTACCATGAATGATAACCTCACTAGGAAGACCCTCATATAAGAGTGAAGAGACCTCCATCTCAGCAGATGCATAAATCCCAGATACACAAGAAATATGAAAAAGTTAACATGTTCAATGTTTGTAACTGTTGGGGAACTGAATACAGTAATATCAAAATGGATGAAATACTGGATAAAGAATTTAAAAGATTGATTTTACAAATAACCAATGACTTCAAAGAAGATACAAATAAATGGCTAAATGGTTTTTAGAAAGACAATGCAGGACATGAAAGAGCAATTCAGTACAGAAATAGAGATTCTGAAAAAGAACCAAACAAATCTTGGAAATGAAAAATTCAGTAAGTCAAATAAAATATTTAGTTGAAAGCCTCACTAATAGACTACATCAAGCAGAGGAAAGAATGTCAGAGCTTAGAAACAAAGTTGATGAATTATAATATTCAAACTGTACTAAAGAAAAAAGAAAAAATTATGAACATAATATTCAAGGTCTGTGGAACATGATCAAAAGACCAAAACTGAATATTTGGTTTAGATGAAGAAATCAGGGTATATTTAAAGACATGGAAACCCTATTCAGTGAAGTAGTAGCAGAAAATTTCCCAAATTTTAGGAAAGATATCAGCACCCAGGTAGACAAAAAGGCATGCATAAAAGAATCTTTACACAACATATTATAATTAAACTATTGAAAATACAGAACAAATAAAGTATATTGAAAGTCCCAAGACAGAAGCATCAGGTCACTTATAAAGGCAAACCATCAGAATAACAGCAGACTTCTCAACAGAAACTCTAAAGGCCAGGAGGGTATGGAGTGATGTATTTCAGGCTCCGAAAGAAAATAACTTCCAATCTATATTATTATATTCACCAAAGCAATTCTTTAAAATTGAGGGTGAAATAAATACCTTTCAATATAAGCATAAACTAAAGAAATTCATAAGCACTGAACCAGCATTACAGAAGAAACTCTATACACAGACGAAGAAGCAATATGAACATAATCAGGAGAGCACATGAGAAAATAAATTTTACTAGAAGAGTAAACAAGCAAGTCAAAATTATGTAAGAATAAAACTAGATTAACTCAATAAATCATCAAAGTTCTAAGATAAATAAAGCAGAAAAAAATGAATATACATCAAGAATATGTGCATCAAATGTATTCACTAGAACAAATATAATTAATAATACCAAGAAGGAGGAGAAGGAGAAGAAGGGGGAAGGAGGAGAAGAAGGGAAAGAAGAACAATAACATGACAAGAATTACTACATACCTTTCAGTGTTATTGAATGTAAATGGTCTGAATTCTCCAACTTAAAGATAAAGCCTAGCTGATTCAATTAAAAATCCAACTGTTGTTTCCAAGAGACCTCAATGAGAAGAGCATACACAGACTGAAAATGAAAATTTAGAGATGATATTCTAATCAAATGGAATCCAAAAGCAAGCAGAAGTATCTATACTTATACCCAACAAAATAAACTACAAGCCAAAACAACAAAGAAAAGAAAAAGTCACTACAAGGGAAAAATCCATCAATATGATGTAATAATTGCAAATGTACATACACCAAATGTTGGAGCACCTAATTTTATTTTTTTAAAAATCACTACATGGCATAAAGGGAGAGAGTTGCTGCAGTACAAAATAATACATGGTTTTAATACCCCACTCTCACCAATAGATTATCCAGACTAAAAGAAAAAACTTAACAAAGAAACATCATCATTAAACTACACCACAGATAAGAAGGACTTAACGGACATTTATAGATTATTCCTTCCAACACCTGCAGATATCACATTCTTCCCACCAGGTTACAGAACTTTCTCCAAAATAGATCATATTTTGGGCCAAACTTCCTGTATCTTATCAGATAATAAAAGGATGATAGCAGAAAACAATGGCAAGAGAAACTACATAAATTTTGCAAAGATACAAAGATTTAACACTACACCATGGAATGATCAGCTGGTTATTGAAGAAATCAGGATGACTTTTTTTAAAATTTCTAGACTCAAAGGAAAACGGAAATGACATATTACAGTCTGTGGAATATAAGAAAGGCAGTACTAAGAGGGAAGTTTATGACTATGAATGTCTGTATCAGAAAAATATATCTGAAAAATAACCTAATGATGCATTTCAAGAACAAATCATACCAAAACTAGTAGAAGGAATGAAATAAAAATCAGAGCTAAAAATAAAGGAAAGAAAGAGTAAAAGAGCCATACAAAGGGTCAATGAAACAAAAAGCTGGTTCTTTGAAAAAATAAACATGATTAACAAACCTTAGCAAAACTAATCAAAAAAAATGGAAAGAACTAAATTTAAAAAATTAGATATAAAAGAGGAATACTACAAAAGATACTATTAAAAGTTATTAAGATTATTAGAGAATATCTCAAAAATTTCTATTCCAATACATTGGAAAATCTAGAAGAAATTTAAAAGTTTCTAATACATACATAAAGCCTGCCAAAATTAAACAAAGGGGATATAAAAAAACTAAATAGATTAATAACAAACAATGAGATTAAACAGTAATAAAATGTCTCACTAAGAAAAACCCAGGACCAGGTTCATTGCTGAATTTTATCACACGTTTAAGGAAGAACTAACACCAGGGTTACTCAAAATTTTCCATGAAATAGAAAGGGAAGGAACACTTCCAAACTCATTCTTTGAGTAGACAAAAAAGTACAAAAAGGAGACAAGGAAACAACAAAAAAGAAAACATCAACCAATATCCTTGATGAGCATAGACTCAAAAATACTTGTAAACTGAATTCAACAATAAAAAAGATCATGACCATGGTTTAGTTGTTTTTATTCTAGGGAAACAAAGATGGTGTAAATATATAAATTGATAAACAAAATATAGCACATAAGTAGAATCAAGGGGGAAAAATCACATGATCATTTCAGTAGAAGTAGAAAAAGCAAAAAAAAAAAAGTCAACATCCTGCCATGGTAAAAGCCCTGAAGAGAATAGGGATAGAGAAATCCCACCTCAGCATAAAAAAGGCTATATAAGCAAACCCATAAGCAAATCATACTGAATGGAAGAAAACTGAAAGTACTTCCTCTAAAATTAGTAGTAAGACAAGTTTATCAACTCCCACAACTCTTCCTCAATATAGTACTTGAAATGTTAACCCATACAATAAGGCAAGTGAAAGAACTAAGAGTGATACAAATAGAAAGGAAGAAATCAAATTACTCCTATTCGCAAATGACATGATCCTATACTTAGAAGATTCTAAAAACTTTATAAGAAAACAATTATATCTGAAAAACAAATTCAGCAAAGTAGCGGGGTACAAATCAATATTCAAAAATCAGTACATTTTCTATACACCAATACTGAACTGGCTGAGAAAGAAATAAGGAAAACAATTTCATTCACAAAAGCTTCAAAAAATACCCAGGAATAAATCCATAAAAGACATTTTTTAAAAAACTCTTCAATAAAAATTATAAAACAATGAAGAAGAAATTAACTGTATATCCTTCTATTGCTACATTTTAGGTATACAATATAATGACATTCATCTTTGGAAATTTGCACCTTTACATACTCTCTTGGTTCTTATTTTTTCCCCCTTCCCCTGCCCTCCCTTCAACCCTTCCATCCTTCCCTATTTACAAAGACTTTGTTTCCATCTTTTCATTTTCTCATATTAATTCCATTCCTTTCTTTCCTTTCCCCTACCTCTCCCATTTCCCCTTCCTCTTTGCCCCTTATCTTCCTATTTCACATTATCTATTATACCTTTCAGTCCTAATTTACACTTTCTCACACTGGAAAAACTATTTGATATTTATACATGTGTGGCTTATTTATTTCACTTAAGAGTATCACCTCAATGTGCATCCATTTAGCTATAAATGTCTCTCATTTATCATTTTTAATTGCTGAGTACTATTCCATTTTATTTCAAGTCTGGTTTCCGATGGCTTCACTGCTGAATTCTACAAGACATTTTGAAAGGAACTATGGCCACTACTGTTTAAACTCTTCAATGAAATTGAAAGGGAAGCAGTACTCCTGAATTCATACCTGGAAGAAAGCATCACCTTGATCCCCAAAGCAGAGAAAGACCCAACATAAAAAGCAAACTATAGGCCAATCTCACTAATGTACATAGATGCAAAAATTCTTAATGAGATACTCGCAAATAAAATGCAGTAGAACATCAAGAAGGTCATCCACCCTGACCAAGTGGGATTCATCCCAGGAATGCAAGGATGGTTCAACATATGCAAATCAATCAATATAATAAACTATATAAATAGAGCCAAAGACAAAAACCATAAGTTCATCTCAATAAATGCAGAAAAAGTATTTGACAAAATCCAACGTGCATTTATGATAAAGAAAAAAACCCTACAAATATTGGAATAGACGTTCTTGACCTCAATCTGATAAAAGCCATCTATGAAAAACAAACAGCCAATATCTTACTAAATGGTCAAAAACTGAAATCCTTCACACTAAAATCAGGAACAAGACAAGGATGTCCACTATCACCATTCTTGTTCAATATAGTTTTGGAAACATTAGCCAGAACAATTAGACAAGAGAAAGAAATCAAAGGAATAAAGATAGGAAATGAAGAAGTGAAATTGTCATTATTTGCACATGACATGATACTCTACATAGAAGACCTGAAGAACTCCACCAAAAGTCTTCTAGACTTAATAACCAAATTCAGTAAAGTAGCTGGACAAGGTCAACACACAAAAATCAATAGCTTTCCTCTACACCAATGACAGACTCACTGAGAGAGAAATAGGGCAAACAATAGCATCCAAAAACCTGAAATATCTAGGAATCAACCTAATGAAAGAAATCAAAGACCTCTTCTCTGAAAACTGCAGCACTCTGAGAAGAGAGATTGAAGAGGATATCAGAAAATGGAAAGACATCCCCTGCCCCTGGGTAGGAAGGATCAACATAGTGAAAATAGCCATACTTCCAAAGCTCCTATATAGATTCAATGCAATCCCAATTGAAATCCCAGCAGCATACTTCCTGGACCTTGAGAAAACAATCAAAAAAATTTTTAGAACAAGAAGAGGCCAAGAATGGCAAAAGCAATTCTAGGTAACAGAGACATGGCAGGGGGCATCACAATCCCCAACTTGAAACTATACTACAAAGCTACTGTGAGAAAAACAGTATGGTACTGGCAAAGAATCAGACCTGAGAACCAGTGCAACAGACTAAAAGATGCAGAAACAACTCCAGACAAACTCAGCCACCTCATCTTCTATAAAGGAGCCAAACACCTTCACTGGAGGAAAGATAGCCTCTTTAATAAATGGTGCTGGAAAAATTGGATTTCAACTTCCCAAAGATCAAAACTAGACCTATATTTCTCACCATACACTAAACTAAAATCGAAATGGATTCAAGATCTAAATATTAAAAACAGTAATGCTGAATCTACTGGAACAGAGTTTAAGTAGAACTCTTGAAGACATTGGTGTAGGAAAAGATTTTATGAACAAAACCTCAGTTGCCGGTGAACTAGCACAAACAATCAACAAGTGGGATCTCTTCTTATTAAAAAGCTTCTGCACAGCAAGATAAAAAAATACAGAGTGAAGAGACAACCCACAATGTGGGAAAAAATTTTCACCTGCTGTTCCTCAGACAAAAGTATACTATCTAGAATCTATAAAGAACTTAAAAAAAAAAATCAGACCTTCCAAATTTAAAGACCCAATCTGAAAATGGGCATCAGAAATGAACAGACATTCCTCAGACAAAAAATAGAAATAGCAAATAAACATATGAAAAAATGTTCAACATCACTGGTCATTCGAGAGATGCAAATGAAAACAACACTGAGATTCTACCTCACCCCAAAAAGAATGGCTGCTATCATGAAATCAACCAATAACAATGCTAGCGGGTCTCTGGGGAAAGAGGAATACTATTCCACTGCTGGTGGGAGAGTAGACTGGTGCAAGCACTGTGGAAATCAGTATGGAGATACCTCAAAGAACTAGGACTGGAAGTCCCATTTGACCTAGTTATTCCACAGCTGGCTATCTTCCCCAAAGAATTAAAAGAATCTTACCACAGTGATATATGTGCACGCATTTTCATAGTAGCACAATTTGTAATAGGTAAAACTTGGATGCAGCCCAATTGCCCATCAACTGGAGCCTGGATAAAAAAATGTGGTTTTTTAATAAAATGGAGTACTACTCAGCCATAAAAAATGAGAAATTAGAGACATTCATGATGCACATTTAGCCGATACTCTTAAGTGAAATAAATAGGACACACATGTGTAAATACTGAATAGTTTCTCCAGTGTGAGAAAGTGAAAGTGCAAATAAGGACTAAAATGTATAATAGTGTGAAATAGGAAGAAAAAGGGCAAAAGGGAAGGGCAAGTGGGAGAGATAGGGGAAAGGATAGAAGGGAATGGAATTAATATGAGAAAATGAAAAAATGGAAATAACGTCTTTCTAAATGGGGAGAGGTGGAGAGGTTGAAGGGCGGGCAGGGGAATGGAATAAAAATAAGAACCAAGAGAGATTATGTAAATGTGCAAATATCCAATAATGAATGTCATTGTATTGTATTCCTAAAATGTACCAATAAATTTTATTTTTAATAATAATCATAATATTAATAATGATGATGATGATGAGTGGCTTATATTCAATTTGGTTCAAAACATTTCAAAATCCTTAACATAAAGTACTTCTAAAAATCTAATTTCCAGATAAGTATATCATGTATTTAATTTGGGGATATGTATTATAAACATAAATAATTCAACTAAATTCCAAAGGGATGCTTCCCCCTCTCTCTAGATAAAAATATGAACTGAAAGTCAGTCAAAGATTCCTCATTAGCCAAAATTCGCAGAAATCTCTCCGCCTTGTTTCACATGACTATAGTCATTTCTTAGTTTTCTACCCCATGGGAGATAAGTAAAAACCACATAGATCAAAAGGTAAATTATATAGTGCCTAAATAGTGTTTCCGTTGAGGGCATTATTGACTTCATTTGTTTCAGATTTGGCAGAGTATGAGCCACTGACCAAATCTGTCCATTGCAAATCAAATCTTTCCATGCTCATTCCTTTATGTATTTTCTATGGCCACTTTGTCATGACAGCTGCAGAGCTAAGATGTTGAACAGACAGTATACAGCCTGTAAGTCCAAACAGTTCACTCTCTGACCATTCTCAGTGAAAAATTCTGATGATAACAGCTAATCTTTTTAGTTTCTGGATCCATCACATTTGCCTGGCTTCCTTGCTTTCACCAGACTTCTCTGTGCTCGATCCTAATCCCCAATGAGATTTGGTTTATGTTCCCTCCACAATTTCTTCACTGGCCCTGCCAACTTTTATTTGGAGTCTTCTGGTAGTGACTTGGGTTTTGACCAAGCATCCAACTGCCATCCACCTGCTTAGCTTTTTCCACGCATGTTCTCTCTGAACCACAGACAGTCCTTTGCCTCTGGCTAGCAGCTCCATATTCTTCAGATGGACACCACTAGGCACAAACTTTCTCACACCATTTCCATCCTGCTATCATTGCCCTAGCTCTACAGTTAGGTTTCACTCTAAGACTTTCTATTTCCTATGTGTGTCTTGTTTGTCCTTATAATAAAATACTATCAGGAGATGATAATATCAAATCTTATCCTGACGGTGTGCCTCAATTATATAACCTGTTTCTGTCTTTTCAACTGCTTATCTTTTTTTTTAACTGCTTATCTTAAAAGAGAAAGAAGCAACAACTCTTCCCTCTAGAAGAATTCCAATGAATAAAAGTAGAACTGATAATGGAAATAGAATTTCTAAACTGAATAGTTCAAAAATAAAATTAGAGAATCACAATGACAATTGTCTCAAGAAAAAAAATCTACCAATGAATGGGCAATATTCTGGGCAGAAACAGGATATTGGTTTAAATATTATCTCTCCCAACATATTTAGTCAAGGGGAAGGATGGTAAATTGGTAGTAGAGAATCCTGGCAGTCAGCAGCTTAGCCAGGTGATCAGGTTAATGTTACCATTAATGGCTACAGACACCATGAACTCCAGATACAATACACTGAGGAGGGTACATCACTTCTGTGGCATTCTTGCCCCAAATGCACAATACACTCCTCTCAGTCTAATCATGAGATAAGTTACAACAAACACCAATTGAGAGATATTCTACAAAGGAAATAACTGGGATACTTTGAGTGTCAAGGTCCTGAAAGACAAAAAAGAAATAACTCTCGTAGATCAGAAGAGCCTAAGGAGATATGACAAATTAATGCCATTTGGAATCCAGAACAGGATCATAGAACAAAGTTATCCATGGAAGACTAATGAAATCTGAGTAAGTTCTGTACTTTGATCAATGTTACATTTAAATTAATTTCTTAGTTTTTCATTATTTATTTTTATTAGTACATATTTGCCACGTATAATGATCACATTTGTCATAGGGAATTTGTACCTGTACATAATATATCTTAATTCTCTTTTTTTCCCATTCCCCACCCCTCCCTTCAACTCTTCTACATTTATAAAAGATTTGTTTCCATTTTTTCCTTCCATTCTCTCTCTTTTTAAAATTTTAATCCCTTTTCCTTAATTTTAATTTTTTAAAAATCCATTGTTACTTAAGATTTTAAAAGTAGGGAAAATTAGCTGAAGGGTATATAGGAACCCTCTGTACTATGTTTGAAACTCTTCAGTAAGTCTACCATCTCAGAAAACAGGTTATCTGTTTAAAAGAAATTGCATCTTGATTCCTGAGGGGTGCCTTGTTGAAGGACTCATGTTACTAAAGGGAGTACCAGAAATTTCCTTTCAATTCTTTTTCACTTGCCTGTACTGTTTCATGCTAATTCTTCAAATAAAAGATTCTTAAGGTTGATCTATAAAAAAAAAAAACAACAGTGCTAGTTCTTGAGACATACAAAAACAAACCACAATGCAGATTTTAGTGTGAAGGATTTCAGTTTTTGACCATTTAGGATGATATTGGCTGTTGGGTTTTCATAGATGGCTTTTATCAGATTGAGGTAGAGACTGTCTATTCCAATTTTTTGTAGGGTTTTTATCATAAATGCATGTTGGATTTTGTCAAATGCTTTTTCTGCATCAATTGAGATGATCATATGGTTTTTGTCCTTGGCTCTGTTGATACAGTGTATTACATTTATTGATTTGCATATGTTGAACCACGCCTGCATCCCTGAGATGAACTGGCTCATGTGCCATAGTTTGCTATCCCTTGGCTTAGACAAAAACTAAAAACAAATAACAGAACTGTTGGACTCATCATCAATTTCTCAACTTATTTCACACCCCACATCTAGTCTCTCAGCTAATGATGAGGGCTCCACTTTCAAAATGCATCCCAAACACTGCCATTTCTCTACACTCCCTCCACTTATACATGGTCTGAGCTACCATCATTTCTTCCCTGGGTGCTTTCAAAGCCTTCTAACTAGTCTTCCTGTTTTCACGCTGCCCCTTCTTAATCCATTTTCAAAAGAGCTAATGGTGTTAAAGCCTTGACCCTCCCCCTCACCACTCCACACAGGTCACCAGATTCTTTGTTGTGTGGGCAACTCAGGCACAAACATGGCTCAGGGCTTTTATACTTGCCCTCCTCTCCCTGGAAAATTCTTCCCTCAGATGTCCAGAAATTTGCCTCTCCTTCTTCTTCACATTGTTACTTAGATGTTAACTTTTCTATCACCAAAGTGATAAAAATGGAAGTACCCACTCAATGTAACAAACCTTTCTTCTCTGATTTGCTTTTCTTTCTCCATACTGTATAGTACTATGTGGTCCTTAGAGGAACTATCTATTGGGCTCATTTATTAATTATGTATAATAAAGATTTTTGTCTTTTCTATTTACTTCTATATATTTTATGCCTCAAATATAGTAAACATCAATAAGTATATTTTGAATTAATTATTAAAAATAAACCTCACGATTGTTTTTTGTGGTTTTGGGAATTGGGCCCAGGGCCCCCCCCCCTTTCTTTAAGACAGGCTGAGCTCAAACTTATGATCCTCCTGCATACTGTTTTTTAAAAACAAAATGCTAAATGGTTAAGTATTTCCAGGACCTAAGCTGGAAGCTTCCCAGAGTTCTGGGAATACAGGAATGTACCACCATCCCCAGGTAGAATATGAATTTTAAAAACAGTAAAATACTTTATCAAATGTTCATATGGATTAAGCACATAACTAGTCTCAGTGATTTATAACTGTCATCCTCACTATTATAACTATAAAGTGGTATAATAAGAAAATGGATAGATTAATTCTTTGGACTCCTGTGTCCTTGTTTAATGTATCTGAAAAAGTCAGCCCAAATGTTTGTTTAAATCACCAGACTTCTTTTAATGTACACTTTAAAAATAAGTAAGTGGGGGCCAGGGATTTAGCTCAGTGGTGCCGCCACCTGTCTCGCAAGCACAAGGTCCCAGGTTTGATCCCTGGTACCAAAAAAAAAAAAA
>NW_004624751.1:20716316-20733905 GCF_000247695.1 Heterocephalus glaber
GGGAGGGGTAGGGGAAAGGAAAGAAGGGAATGGAATTAATATGAGAAAATGAAAAAATGGAAACAAAGTCTTTGTAGATAGGGAGAGGTGGAGGGGTTGAAGGGAGGGCAGGGGAAGGGGGAACATTAAGAACCAAGAGAGACTATGTAAAGGTGCAAATTTCCAATGATGAATGTCATTATATTGTATACCTAAAATGTACCAATAAAATACAATTTTCAAAAAAGAAAAGAAAATCAACAATTGGTGCTCTAATTCTTATGTAAGGACTCAAGCCAAGATTACACAGATTTAGCTAGACACGCTAAATAAATGTGGCAGAAACAGTGCTCATTTGAATTGAATTTGAACAGCTGTCTGTGGTCTCTAGACCATAAATGATACTGTGTTTCAAAAACAAAATGCTAAATGGTTAAGTATTTCCAGGACCTAAGCTGGAGGCATGAAGTCAACTTCTCTCTTTGTAAGCTGTTAAGAGTTCTCCAAATATTTCTAAACACATGTTCCATGGAAATATTTTCTATGTTTAAATGATCAGGAAATTCAAATCAAGGAACAGGGTCACTATGACATTGGCTTGAATTCCTAAACTAGTATGTATAATAAAACAGTTTAATTCTTTTCTAGAAAAAGTAGTTCAAAAATGTAATAAAAGGCAGATGGCAAATTAAAGGGAGGAATGATTAGACTTATGGAATATATGTGGTTCATTTTTTGTTGTGAAAACTATTTGTAAACACCAGATCAAGTTCAATTTTTAAATTTGAAACCACAGAGATTAATATAAAGCAGAAATGTTTCTGAATAGTGTTGCTCCTTGTGATGAAATCTCTTAGTTTTAGAGCCATTGCCAATGTCATAAAGGATTTTGAGACAAGCAGAATCTGCAATAATGTGATAGATGTTTAAAATGGTTGCAAATCAGACATTACAAATGAATATGTAAGTAGAAATAGGGTCCCCAGACCTCCTGTGAGACCCTAATTCATGCAACTTGGCATAGTCAGCCAACAGTTAAATATTGTGCACGCTGCTGGTCTCTGAAAATTACAAAGGACATGGTGCATGTGCCTAATGTTCAAAGCAAATCAATACAGATAATTAAAGGGTTGGAAAAAGAGGCCCATGGGCAAAGGTGAAAGGAGCAGGAGGCGCCTTCTTTAATTCCTTTAGGGCAGGGCTTTGCATCCTCTTTCCTAACCCTTCAGAGCAGTGAGTACAATACAGCAGGTGAGGTGAGTCTTTGGGAAAGCCTGTTGGTTGGCCTGGAGGGAAAAGTAAGAAGAATGACATGATAACAGTCTTCATATATGAAGGGATATTATTTTGAAAATGGTAACCAGCTGTCTTTAGCTCCATCCAGTTTGGAGCAAAAATTGAGGATAAAAATTAGCAAGACAGGCTAGGGGTCATTTATAGTGTGACCAACTTGTTTCATTTTGTCCAGGACTTTCCCAGTTTGAGCAATTAAAGTCTCATCCTGGAAAGCTCCTCTGCTAACCGGGACAGTGGGCCATTCAACATTGCAGATGTTTAAACTAGGAGAGATTCTCATCCGAATGGGAGAAGTTAGCTGAATCCTACTTGAAGAAAAGGGAGAAATCTAAGTGTTGCTTCATGGAGCTTTCCAGCCATAGATTCCATCAGCATTATTCTGCCACAATACTAACCAACAGAGGCAATGATGACAGTGATAAAAACAGCAAAAATTTTATTTTTTCTCAAAGTAAGTCTGTACTGTGAGCTTATGAAAATACCCTTAAATGTGCACTTTAAGTCTCAATAGAAAAGCTTATCACCTAAAGTCATAAAAAAATAAGTATGAACCCTAAAAATATAGAATATCACTTTTGGATGCAGAGAAAGCCTGTCTGGGCTTTGTCATGTTTAAGGATGGTCAGGTCAAGTAAAACATGACCTAGTGGTTAACAGCAAGGCTTGAAATCATGCAGGTCTGGAAATATATGTTCATTGTGAAAGGGTCTTGGACCAATTATAAAACTCTCTAAGCATCTGTTTCCTCATCTACAAAATGGAGATAATATCATTACCTGCTCATAATAATAAGTTTATAAGATTTTCTTTAGTGACCTCTACTGCAAAGTGATGGCAAAATGGAAAACAGGTCTACAAAATAAGAACATAATTGGATTCAAGAATCAAAGTCTCTGGTGATAACAAAGCATTTTTAATATTTTCTCTTCATCAGAAACTTTCTTAGCACTTATCTGAATTACACATTGAATAGGAGAAGCCTATGAGAATTATTAATCTCATCTTCATTTTATAGATTAGGGAACTGAGAAAAAGAGTATCTTGCCCAAAATCACATAGGTAAAAAGAGGCAGAGTTAGTTCATAGTCAACTCCAGTCATGTGACCCCAGAGTGTAAACAGTAGTCCTTACTCATTAATGAGAAAGAAAATCCCCAGCAGATGCCTGAAACAGCAGATAGTACCAAACCTTGTACACGCTATGCTTTTCCCCATGCAAACAAACTATGATAATGTTTAGCTTATTAATTAGCCACAGTAAGAGATTAACAACAGTGAATAATGTGGAATATAACAGCTCTAACAATATACTGTAGTAAAATTGCCAGTATAGTTGGGTTACTTGAACATAAATGCTATGAAACCTGAGAGTGAATGAGATAAATGATATGATAAATGAGATGGCTACTAAGTGGCTAGGGATTTCATCATCTACTTTAACTTAAAACCTATGAATCACTTATTTCTGGAAATTTCTACTTAATGTTTTCAGACCACCATTGACCTCAGATAGTGAAACTATGGAAGCAAAATTATAAATAGCTTTTTAAAAATTGTTTAAACTATATATTTCTTTTAAAAAATACATAAATTCAACTTTCAGCAAAATTTTTGATAGGTCTTAGTCACAGTGGGGCTGCAGATGTTCTGTGATTAGTTCCTAAAACATTCTATTTCACTGAATATAAGAATGAAATATTTGGACCTTTAGGCACAATGTGAAGGAATAAATATAATACCTCCATTCCAGTTTTCAGCTAATCTAGAACTCATTTCTGTTAGCATCATGTATACAGTACATGATAAGTAGCTATTTTTTGATAAATTAGCTTCCGGTATACACCCTGCTTGATTATTCCACCTCCAGGTAGCTCATTACTTCATGAAGCAACTACTTCTAATGATAAATCAGTTTTAGGAGATAAGATTTCTCTGATAAAAATTAATTTGGCTTTTAAATAATAGAAGTCTAGTTTATGTTTAACTAAATTTCCCCCAGAAAACAATTATAAGTTCTGAAAAATATAAATATAAAAGCACTAGAGTAACCAAATAAAATTCATTGAGGGGACTGGAAATACATCAGGGAAGCACCGACTTAAAATTTATATTATATTTATATTTATATGGTGTTTGACTTGGTCCTCTACTGTTCATTTGGTATGCAGAGGCTGTACCTCAGGTAGAAAGTAATTATATTTATGTTTAAGAAGCTCAATATTTGAGGTAGTCAAAGACAGCAAAAAAGTAGAGAGAAAAATATCAGAAAGGAGGAAACAACAGAAAAAAACCACAAAAATCTACATAAATTTATTGGTGAGTTTGATCAAACATCTAAGGAAGAAATACTAGTAATCTTGTGCAAACTCTTTCAGAAAATATAGAAGAAATCATTTCACAGCATTTTTAGGCTGGTTAGGCTAGTACGAAAACATGATAAAGCTATTACAAGAAAGGAAAATCACAGACCAATATCCTTCATGAATACAGATATAAATTCCTTAACAAAATACCAGCAAATGAAATCCATGAATATATAAAATAGGTAATACATCATGACCAAGAGGGGTTCATTACGGTAATGCAAGGTTGGTTCTTTTTTGGGGTACCAGGGATCGAACTCGGGACTTTGCGCTTGCAAGGCAGGCAGCGGAACCACTGAGCTAAATCCTTGACCCTGGTTCAACATTCTTTATACAATCATTGAATTTTATTATATCAACAACCAGGAAAGAAAATGCATAGGACTCATAATATATGTAGGGAAAATGTTTGACAAAATTAAATGATAAAGAGCTCTTATTTTAAAAATCCTACAGTTAACATAATAGTAGTGACATATTAAATATTTAAGATTAGATAAAAGGAAAGAAAGGATATTTACTATCACCATTTTTTCAGTATTAAATTGAAGATCTTAGTCAAAGTAATAAGACAAGAAAGAAACAAAGAAAAGGGTCAATTTTAAAAATACTGTCTCTACTTATTGATAATAATCATCTACATAGAAAATCCAAAAAATTCTAAAAGCAAGTCTGTAATTTAGGATTTAACAAGGCAACGGGATATAAAGATAAAAAATCAATTCCATTTCTCTAGTTTAAAAGCAAACTTTGGGAAAATAAGTTTTAAAGCTATTCTATTTGTATGAGCATCTTAAAATTATAAAATACTTATAAATAAATTTACTAAAAATTGTAAGACTTATGCACTACAAAACTAAAAAACATTGGTAAGAGAAATTAGAGAAGACCTAACTAAACAGATAAAACATGATCATAGATTTTAAAACTCAGAATTAGATGACAATTTTTCTTAACATTTATCTATACACACACAGTTATTCATATCAAAGAGCTGGCAGCTTTTCAAAATAAAAATATGCAAACAAAATTTAAAAGGAAATGTAGGGCCAGGGATTTAGCTCAGTGGTTCCACTGCCTGCCTCACAGGTGTAAGGTACCAAGTTCGATCCCCAGTACCAAAATCTAAATAAATAAAATAAAAGGAAGTGAAAAGGAAATTTTTTTACAAGAGAAAAGCAAAGTTGGAAGTCTTACAGTACCCAAACTGGTAACCCAAATTTCTAATAACAGCAGAACAAATTAATGATCTGTGGTATATTCATATGAAGAAATATTACTTTCCAATACAGAACAGCATAGGTCAATCTCATACCCAATACCCTGAAGAACAGAAGCAGACATAATGCAGGATAGATGATACAATTCCATATTTAAAGTTCTAAAAGCAAAACTATTCTGTGGAAGAAAAAAATCTGAAAATTGGAGAAATTCACTGTGAGGTATCATAAAAGAGCTCTCTAGAGTGACAAAAAAGTGTGTAACTTGATGGCTTATGAGTTACACATCAACTTCTGTACTTATCAAAACATCATATTAGTATTAAATATTTGCAGATTTTACTGTATGTAAATTTTCTGACAGAACACAATACAAGGGTTTGCTTGGGTTTTGTTGTTGTTGTTGTTCCTCTGTGCTTCCATATTTTTCCAAATTATGCCTTCTTGTAATGTCTCCATTTGTTCTGGTTCTGAACTTAGTGTAACTGAAGTTAAACTACGCTGCCTTCACATGGGCACAATCCAGGACAGGGATCAGTCTTAGACTACTTGATCTAGATCAGCAAAGGCAAATAGGTTTCCACTTGAGAGCTCCCTTTGGTTAGTTGGCAATGGATACTTAGAGTAGCATTTAGAGAAAATCTGAGACTGTCCAATCCCTCTGTTATGGATTACATGTTTGTGTCACCCCAATATTTATACGTTGAAACTCCAAGATGATGGTAGTATGTAGAATCAAGGTCATTGGGATGTAGATTTAGAAGAGATGATGAGAATAGAGCCTCCATGGTGGAATTAGTGCCCATATAAGAAGAGGAAGAGACATAGTTTCTCTCTCCACCAAACAAGTGAGGATCATGTGAGAAGGTAGCCTTTAGTAAACCAGAAGAAGAACTTCACCAATAATTGAATCTGCTGGCAGATTCAAAGCTTCCAGAACTGTGAAAAATTAATGTTTAAAGTTACCCAGGGTAGCTAATTTACTTTAAAGTATCCTGACCCAACACACTGAGTGGTTTGGGGTTAACTGCTCTGAGTTATTAACATTATGTGTCAGTCAGTTGGTGACCCCAGATTGTTTACCATCTTCAACCAGTCCTTATCAATGACAAATCTTGGTCTATAGCTCAGTTGGTGCCTTTTATATGTTCTTACAACATATTTATGGTTAGGTCAACATAAAAAGATATTATCACATGTTGAGTTCCCTTCATATTATGTTACAATGAAGTTGCAGAACAAACAAAGGATTGGGTGATATGGAGGATCCCAGGCCTGAAACTACTGATTGCTTTTTCTATTCATTTTTTTGTATATGACCATACAAATACATATAATATGTAATCTGTATATATATTATAAATAATAATGTGGTGGATTAACTAATGGTAAAATTGGAATGCCCAGCTGAACTGAGTCAGTAGTTCTGGGCATGGAAGACCCACCTGAGAATTGTTGGGAATGGCATAAAAGGAGAACTAAAAGGGAAGATTGCATGCTGTTGATTTTCCTGGAGAAGCTTGCCGCAGCTGGTTTTCCTGATGCAAACTCAGCTGTTGACATCATTGGAGGAGCTCAGGTCCTCCCTGTCACCAGAAGGGACTGCTGTTCTTGTTAGGGGAGCTCTGATCTTCACCTTGAGTGTTGCTTTCTAGTTCAGTCCAGACCCCTCAGCCTAGTGGCATAGAGCCTTCACCCAGCCAGCCCAAACTTTCTAGCTTCTACCACTGGCCTTTGAGCCTTCCCACTGCAGATCCTCTATACAGACTTACATGAGACATTGCCATGGGCTCCAGGCCTCTGTTTGGACTCATGGAGGACATTGGCTTGGGCTCTAGGCCTTTAGTTGGACTTCTGTGGGACATTGCTGTGGAATCCATGCCCATGGCTGGATCCTTGAGGTGTCTAGGGTGTGGATAGATTTCTTGTGCTCCTCTGCATTTGACTTTTTGGGTGAATACTATAAAATAATCCTATAATTTATGTCTCCTATATTAAATTTATTCATTGCAATCCCTGACTGCAACAAATAATAAACACAAACTACCTACTACTAAGCTTAAGACATCAAGTAGCACCCCACTAATAAAGTCCTAGGTGTCTTTCTCTGTTATATTTTCCTCAATAAACACTATGCTGAACTTTAATTGTTGAATTTGATGTTTTTGCATTTAGTACCATTGGTATCTTCTATAATTTGAATTTTTGCCTAACATTGCATTTTTAAAATTAATTCATATGAACATTGGGTTCATGTCCCAATTTTATAAGACAATAACAAATTGTTTTCCAAAATGTCAACTTAAACGTCCAATAGTTGGATATATAAGAGATTTCTTAACAAACACCTAATATGGTCCAATATTTTGATGTTTGCCAATACAGGAGATTGAAAATACTAATTTATTGTTCTCTTAATTTTGAGTTTCACATTTCCAGTTAGGCTAGGAACATGTATTTATTAGTCTTTTATGCTCATTCCCATAAGAAAACTTTACATGCCTTTCAAAATTTAATTTAATTATCCTTTTTGTTTCTTTCACAGACCCGGGAGTTCACTCAGCTACATACAGTTTATGAAATGGTATTTCTGTTAGTCACTTCTGAAGAACATAATAAGTCTGACTAGGAAATTTCTGTAACTACTTATTAAATAGACAGAAAACACAACATTCATCTTTCTTGTATGTCAGTTGCAACAAGGGCATATGCAAACATGTGCTACAGTTAGAGCAAACGCAAAAAATTCTTCAGGTTAACTATGTAGGACAGCAACTTGGAAAAATATCAGTATGATATATTTAGAAAAATGAAACCCAAGATCAATACCCAGATTCTTTGAGAAAATATTTTACCAATTTAAGTATAAATGCACATGGTAATAATCAATGTCTACAGCTTTTCCAGATTAAATATGCATTCTAAAATTAATATATTTATTTTTAATAGTATTCTTCCTAATGTAAAACAAATATTCTGTCATTTTCTAATAATAAACTTATAACTAGAAAATATACAGACTATATTTAATGCTATTTGAATACTATTTTAAAATATAGACTTAAATGCTTTAAATAAACATTTGCAGAATTTGAAAAGAGTGAAGAAAAAGGAAAAAGTGAGAAAAATGAAAATGACTAAAAATGTGAATAAAAAAGAAGAGAAAAGATAAAATTGGAGAAAAGGTTGAAGGCAACAAAGTAGTCTGACAGTAATAGAAAATTTGAGGTTGAAAAGTTCACAAGCAACAGATATAGTAAAATTATATTGGGTGGGTAAGTTAGTAAGCTACTAAAACTATGTCTAAAACCAATGCCTTTTATCTGTCTCCAGATTGATGTTTATTATTATTTTCTGCACTCTCTCCCTGATGAGTCAGAGGCACCTCAAAATCAACAGATTTAAAAAACATATCATCTATCCCTAACTCACCCTCCTTGCCTAACATAGATTGGGTGCCCTCTATATCCATGGGTTCCAGACCAAAGTATTCAAAAAATTCCAGAAAGTCTCAGGAGGAAAAACTTGAATGTACTGTATGCTGAGCACTACATCGAATCCATGTGAATTAAGTGATGAGAAGGCATGTATGACCTTCTGCAATTTTCACAGCCCCTCAGTCTCTTCAGAACTCCTTGTTGTGCACTGTCTCTGGGCTTCTCACTTAAGTATTGTGTAAGTAGTCCTGTGATGGTTGTGTCTGTACTAAACATGTGCAGACCTCTTTCTTGTCCTTATTCCCTAAACAATACAGTACAGCAAACATCTATGTGGCATTAACATTGAACTCGGTATTACAAGTACCCTAGAGATAGGAAAATGTGCACAGGTTAAATGCAAATATTATGCCACTATCTATAGATATTGAGCATGTGGAAATTTGAGTGCCTCCGGGAATCCAGGAACCAGTCTCTGATGGATTCTAAGGGATGGCTAGACATCTAAACCTGCTGCCTCCAGTATTTCTTATCAAAGTAAGTACATACATCCAGTAAGTGGTTAATATCTAAGATAAATAAAGAACTTAAATAACTGCAAGGAAACTACCCTATTAAAAATGGGTAAAGAAAGTGAATAGGTATTTCTCAAAAGAAGAAGTCTGAATTACTTTTTTCTCATTGCTGAGACAAAATACCTAACATCCAAAGTTAAAGGAGGAAAGGTTTATTGTAGCTCACAGTTTTTGCCAGTTTCAGTTCATAATGGTTGGCTCCAAGGCAGGGTGGCATGGCAGAGGGGCATTGCAGAGGAGAAACAGTTCATGGCAGATGGCAGCAAAGCAGTGAAGTAACAAAACAGCAGCGGTGGCGGCAGCGGCGGCCATAAACAATGACAGCAGCCCTCTCTCTGTACCTTATATTCTATCCAGGCTACATGCTCTTAGGGTGGGTAGCACTCACACACAGGGCGAGCCTTTCCATTATTCACACCCAGAACAATGCCAAACCAATCAGTGGTTTAATAATTTAGTAATCACACACCCTTGATCCAACTATCACAAACTCTAGATCCAACCAGCAGCCCCACCTATGATCACATGAGGTTTTGGGGGGACATCTAGACACAAGCCATAACAGAAGGCATACAAATAAATAACAGATATATGAAAATACTCAACATTTCCACTCATTGGGAAAATGCAGATTAAAATCACAATGAGATATTACTCCACACCCGTTAGAATGATCAAAAAGCATAATGATAACAAGAGTTGGTAAGGAAATGAAAAGGGAAATAATAAAAGGGGAATCCTAATATATTGTTAGTGAGAATATAAATCAGCATAGCCAGATGGAAAACAGTATTGAGGTTCCTTAAAAAATAAAACAGAATTACTATATTACCCAGCAATCTCACTCCTGGGTATATATTCAAAGGAAATGAAAACATTATATGCCAAAGAGATAACTGCACTCTCATGTTTATTGCAGCATTATTCAAGATAACCAAGAAGCAACCTAAGTGTCCAGTAATGGATAATTTGACATAGAAAATGTGATATATACACAAAGGAATATTACTCATCCTTCAAAGAAAAAAGAAAATTCTGTCATTTGGGACAGTATGGATGAACCCAGAGGACATTATGCTAAGAGAAATAAAGCAGACATAGAAAGAAAAATACCACATGATCTTATTCCTGTGTTAATCTAAAAAAGTTGAAATTGAAGAAGTGGAGTACAAAATGGAGATTACCAGGGACTGGAGGTGGAGTAAAATTGGTTGAAGGATAGAAAATTCACTTAGATAGGAGAAATAAGTTCAGGAGATCTATTTCATGACATTGTGATTACCATTAATTAAAATATATTGCATACTTGAAAATTTCTAAGAAAATAGTGGGTATTCTCCCCACAAATATAGAGAGAGATAGATATAGATAGATATAGATATATCTCCCCACAAATATATATATATAAATATATATATATGAGACAACACATATATCAGCTTGATTTAGCCATTCCACACCATACACATACCAAAACATATATACGTTAAATATATTTATACCAAAACATCATGACATACAGCATAAATATATACAAATTATATTTGTCTATAGAAAGAAAGAAAGAAAGAAAGAAAGAAAGAAAGAAAGAAAATATTTTCCAGACTTGTACAGTACGTGTGACCATGTAACTGAGTCTACTAATAATAGAATATGTGTAAAAATTACGCATGTCCATTTGGACTCTTAATCTTTCACATTCTAACTCTTTCTTTTTCCAGGCAGCCAGATGCACAGAATCAATGAAAAGACAATCAGGCTCTAGGATATGGCAGAGGCACTAAAGGGAACATGATAAGGACCTTGAATGATTGCTTAGAATGTGGCCCCACTCTATGGCAGACTATTATTAGTTTGACATTTAAGGAAAGAATACAGTTTTATTGTATTGATGTATTGAGATTTGGGAAATTCCAATGATAAAGGTTTGCCTTTCCTTATTAATTGCTATCTTTAAGTGAAGAACTATGGTAACAAACACCAGAAATACATAATATAGGCTTTGCAGTTGGACATCAAGCAGTAAAGAAATGGTTGTCATAGGTTTGTAGTTGTCATAGGTTCTGAAAAGATGACAAACCATGTTATACAACAGAAAAGTGTTTAATAAAGCTATTGCTTGTTATTGTTTATTATTGACAGCTGAGAAGACAGATCTTATGCCAACAAAATTTCAAGATGTAGAAATAGTCAGAAAGAATCAGAACATTGCATATAGCCCCCTGCTTCTGGCTTCCTTAGGCAAAGTATTAAAAGAAAGTAATGAACTTATAAAATGAATTGGCTTGCTTATAAGTAGAAATAAAAGAGCAGATAGTTCAGAAGTTTAGAGAAACCCACTGCTACTAGTTCCTTAATAATAATAGATTGAGAAAAGCTTTTGGCAAAAAAATGTCAAATAAATCTTCTCAGTTAAACAAAATAACTCAACTTTATGGCAAAGATTGATTCAGGTGCATGACTTCCTTCCCATGAAAATGGCTGTAGATAGCCTCAAGTGGCCTCCATTATATTGAGAGAGAACTATGGCAATGGGGAAATCATCTGAAAAAGAAACCAAAAGGCGCAAATCTAACCAAATCCGTTAACTAGCTCAGGAAAGAAGCTTGAGAATTTTTATTAGCATGGAACTCTCCAGATCCTGCTATGTTTTTATGGAGAGATTTTCCATTATTGAGAAACTTAAGACTTGGATATATCAAATAAAATTAATTTTGGTGGGATGGGAGATGAATACCCATTATAGAAAAAATGTTAACACTATCTGTGGCATAGTAGAACCCAAAGAATATGTTCTTGTAATTGAAGAATTCTAGGCACTTTAAACTATTTTAATAAGGGATGGCCTTTTGATACAAAATGTCCTATTAAATATCTAAGAGTTGCTACACATTCTGGAGTCGCCAGAGTCTCTCTGCGCCATGGTGGATGAAGTGGTAGACTCATCGAGCCAAGAACAAAGCTTTCCAGAAGGTGGATGCTGCTGCTGCTACCTATTACACACACACACACACACACACACACACACTTCAAATAAGCCCTTCTGGAATTCAGCTCAAGTTTTGAAGACTTAGCAACTTGTCCCATGAACCAGAACATCAAGAACCACATATTGCATACTAGTTTTTAAATAGTTGCATTGACAAATTATAAACTTTGTCTAAAAATGCATGTGAATGTTCAAGTACCCCTCAAGCAAGAGTAGACTGCAAAAACCGTACTCCTTAAAAAAAAAGGCAAACTATCCAATACCTACATCAGAAGTGGACAAAAACAGTCCTCCAGAGGGTAAAGCCAGGGGTCATGGACCAGGAATTTTCTCCCACACAGCAGAACAGGACTGAGCAAGGATTTTCCTCCATCTCCAGGGTAAGGACCCTTTCATGCCCGTCTAGTGACTTTCAGAGTTGTTATATGACAGTGATTTTGAGTTTTCCCACCCTGTCTCTTTCTGAATAGAAGTATTTATTTGTGCTTATTCAGTCTGTCACACCACCATATATTGGTGTAGATGGGGTAGAAAATCTGTTGCAGTATTTTAGGCCTCAAGTTAACCAAGAAGGGGCACATCTCTCACTGTATATCACCTGAATATTCTTTTTTTTTCCATTAAGTTTATTGGTACATTTTAGGTATACAATACAGTTACATTCATCATTGGGAACTTGTACCTTTATATGATGTATCTTGGTTCTTATTTTCTCCCCATTCCCCTGCCCTCCCTTCACCCCCTCCACCCTTCTCTATTTACAGAGACGTTGTTTCCATTTTTTCCTTTTCTCATATTTTTTTCTTTTCCCTTCTTTCCTTTCCCCTGCCCCTCCCACGTCCCCTACTCCTTTAGACATTTTCTTCCTATTTCACAATATCAATTATACATTTTGATCCTTATTTACATTTTTAGTTTTTCACACCAGAGAAACTATTTGGTATTTACACATGTGCGTCCTATTTATTTCACTTGAGTATGGCCTCAAAGTGCATCCATTTAGCTATAAATGTCTCTAGTTTCTCATTCTTTATGACTGAGTCATACTCCATTTTATAAAAAAACCCACATCTTCTTTATCCAGTCTCCAGTTGATGGGCAATTGGGCTGTTTCTAAGCTTTAGCTATTACAAACTGTGCCACTATAAACATGGGCAAGCATATATCGCTGTGGTATGATTCTTTTAATTCTTTGGGGAAGATACATAGCAGGGGAATAGCTGGGTCAAATGGTACCTCTAGTCCTAGTTCTCTGAGGTATCTCCATATGGATTTCCACAGTGGTTGCACCAGTCTGCACTCCCACCAACAATGGAGAAGGGTTCCTTTCTCCCCACATCTTCGGCAGCATTTGTTATTGATTGATTTCTTGAGAGCAGCCATTCTTTCTGGGGTGAGGTGGAATCTCATCATTGTTTTCATCTGCATCTCTTGAATAACTAGTGATATTGAACATTTTTTCATATGTTTATTTGCTGCTTTTACTTCTTTGTCTGAGAAATGTCTATTCATTTCAGATGCCCATTTTTGAATTGGATCTTTTAATTTGGGGGTGGGGGGCCTGAGGCTTTTTTTTTTTTAGTTCTTTATAGATTCTAGATAGTAGACCATTGTCTGAGGAACTGCTGGTAAAAATTTTTCCCCACGTTGTAGGTTGTCTCTTAGCTGTGTTGGTGGTTTCCCTTGCAGTGCAGAAGCTTTTTAATGAAATGAGATCCCAGTTGTTGATTCTTTGTGCTTGTTCCTGAGCTACTGAGGATTTGTTCATAAAGTCCTTTCCTATGCCAATATCTTCAAGAGTTCTACCTAACTTATCTTCCAGCAATTTTAGTGTTTCTGTTTTAATATTTAGATCTTTAATCCACTTTGATTTTAGTTTAGTGCATGGTGAAAAATAGGGGTCTAGTTTTAATCTTTGACAGGTTTAAATCCAATTTTTTCAACACTATTTATTAAAGAGGCTATCTTTCTTCCAGTGAGGATGGTTGTCTCCTTTGTCAAAGATGAGGTAGCTGAGTATGTCTGGAATTGTTTCTGCATCTTCTAATCTATTCACTGATCCTCAGGTCTGTTTCTTTGCCAGTACCATGCTGTTTTTATCACAATGGCTTTGTAGTATAGTTTCAAGTTGGGGTTTGTAATACCCCCAGCCATGTCTCTGTTGCCTAGAATTGCTTTTGTGTCACCTGAATATTCTGCATTCTTAGCAGGGCAAGGAAATTGGTGGGACTTTAGGTTGTCTCCCTTGACAAAAGAATGAGTGTTTTCTATATGAGAGAGGAATAGTCATCCATATACATAGTTTTTGGAAAGACAGACTGTACTGTACTTGTGTCTTCAGCAAACTTCACTTTCCTCCCCTTTTAAACACCAAGAGAGATCACCTTCCCTGAGCTGCTTTCCAATTAAAGTGTGGCCTTATTAATTTGTTCTGACCAGGCAAATACGGCAGAAATGAGACTCACAGATTTTCATGCCTGGACTCTAAAATGTCACCATATAATCACCTGTACTCTCTGTCGGTGTCAACTGGCTCTCTCTTCTCCAAGAGAGGACTCAGAGGGTCTCTGGGATTGTGAAACCACTAACTAGAAAGAGTTTGATTCTCTGAATGACTGCATGGAGCAGGAAGCCCCATAATTCACCACTATCAATATTCCTTAGCATATCTCTTGAAAAAAATTAGCTTAAGTCTTTTGAGATTTCAAAGTTGCTTTTATAGCAGTTAGTCTACCCTGACTAGTAAATCTCTCAGGGTGTACACTGAAAGTTGTTCTGCATTTTCTACTGTCTCTCCCTTCTTACATACAATTGTTTTTTAATATGTCTTTTGGCATCTAAATATCTTTCAAATTCTTCTCTTCCTTACCATGTCTATTGCCACTGCCTTAATTCAGAGCCTCATAATATTACTTCAGAATTATCACTATAAGGTACTGGGATATAGCTCAGTTGGTAGAGTGCTTGCCTAGCACATACAAAACATGGGTTTGATCCTCAGCACCACATAAAAAAGGCATAAACAATTATCACTATAGTATCTTCAAACAAAAAGACACAAAACATACCAAAACTGATTGCATGCAGCAAAAACAGTCCTAACAGGATGTTTATAGCAACAAATGCTTACACCAAAAATGAAGAAAGATCCCAAATAAACAACCTGATGTTCTACTTCAAATAACTAGAAAAAAGAACAAACTAAGTCCAAAGTCAGCAGAACAAAGGAAATAATAAAGATCACAGGAGAAATAAATAAAACACTAGGAAAAAAAGCAGTTAAAGTACAACAAAACTTGTTGAATTTTCCAAAAGTTGAAATTGAATTTTTCAAAAGACAAATAAAAGTAACAAACTTTAGCTACACAAACAGAAAAAAATAGAGAAAACTGAAAATCAGAAAAGAAATATGATAGATTACAGTTGGTACTACAGAAGTTTAAAGAGTTAAATACTACTATAAGCAAGGGGAGGAAAGGGAAAGGAAGAAGTTGTAAAAAGAATGAAGATGTGCTATGCACATGTACCAACTCCCCATGATAAATGTAATCATTCTGTACTGCGACCATGCCCAATAAAAATTAAAATTTAAAGAAGATAGTACTGTGAGCAATTATACAGCAGTAAATTGAACAACTTAGAAGAAATGGAAGCAAAACCCTACCAAAACTGTCATGAAAAAAATTAAAAATCTGAATAGCCCAATAAGGAAGGAGATTGATTTAGCAATTTTAAAAATCCCACCATTTATAAAAAGCCCAGGACATGATGGCTTCACTACTGAAATCCACCATACATTTAAAGAATTAATAGCAATCTTTCTCAAAATCTTTCAAAAATATTAGGATAGAAAACTTCCAAACTCATTCCAGAAGCCAGCATTATGATATTGAAGCCAGACAAAGATACTACGAGAAAATAATAGGGCATTAACATAGATGCAAAAATTCTCAACAAAATCCTGGCAAAGAAAATTCAACAGCATATTAAAAATATTATCACCAGGATCAAGTGAGATTTATCCCAGAGATGCAAGGTTGTTCATCATAAGCAAATCAATAAATACAACACATCATATTAACAACATGAAGGACAAAAGTCACATGACCAGCTCTATTAAAGCAGAAAAAGCATTTGACAAAACTCAACACCACTTTAAAAACTCTCAACAAATTAGCAATACAAATAATGTAACTCCACAAAATAAAGGCCATATATGACAAGCCTATAGCAACATCATACTGAATTGTAAAAAATTGAAAACCTTCCCTCTCAGATCCAGCACAAGACAAGGATGCCTAGTGTCACCCATTCTATTCAACATGGTACTGGAAGTCCTAGTCAAAACTATTAATCAAAAGAAAGAAATAAAAAGCATTAAAAATGAAAAGAAGTTAAATTATCTCTTTTTGGAGATGTCACTGTATAGAGTAAAAAAACTTGTTTAAAAGTGATCAATGATTTCAGTAAAATTGCAGGATATAAAATCAATATTCAAAACCAAGAGCTTTTCTATAATTTAACAGTGAACCATCTGAAAAAGAAATTAATAATCCAACTTACAACAGTATCAAAAAATACTTAGGACTAATTTAATCAAGGAGTTGAAAAATGTTCATTGAAACTAGAAAACATTGAAAGGAATTAAAGATGACATCAAAAAAAGGAAAATACATCCCATGTTCCTGGATCAAAAGTATTAACCTATAAATATCTCTACTTCATAAAGTGATCTGCAGATTCAGTGAAGCCTATATAAAAATTCCAGGGCTGGGGATTTAGCTCAGTGGTTTCGCTGCCTGCTACGCAAGTGCAAGGACCTGAGTTCGATCCCCAGTACCAAAAAAAAGAAAAAACAAAGCATGTGTGTATAAAAATTCCAATACCATTTTAATAGAAATAAAACAAAATCCTAAAATTTATATGGAACCACAGGAGTCCCTAGATAGCCAAAGCAACTTTGAATAACAATAAAAAATAGAAATAAAAAAGCTGAAGGCATCACATTCCCTGATTTCAAAATATATTACAAAGCTAGTATAATTAAAGCAGCATGAAAGCAGCAAAAAATACTTATGTTAGCCCTTGGTACAGAACAGAAAGCCCATAAATAAAGCCATTCATTTATTGATAGTTGATTTTCAACAAAGTACGAAAAATATACAATCAGGAAAAGACAGTCTCTTAAATAAATGATACTAGGAGAATTGATAGCCACATGCAGAAGAATTAAATTTGACCTTTATACCATTTATAGGAATCAACTAAAAATGTATTAAAGACTTAAATGTAAGACCAGAAATGATAAAACTACTAGAAGAAAAAAATACAGAATAATTCCAGGAATCAGCCCGCTGCAGACAGGCAGGTCTGTACACGTCCTAAAGAGGTCCTGAGTCGCGCAGAAGATGCCAAATTACCTCGCTGCAGACAGGCAGGTCTGCCCATGCCCTATCTAGGTCCTGAGTCACACAGAACACGCCGAATCAGCCCTCTGCAGACAAGCAGGTCTGTGCACGCCCTACCGAGGTCCTGAGTCACACGAAAGACACCGAATCACCCTGCTGCAGACAGACAGCCACCTGATTCCACACTACAAAGACTCAGAGGACACCAGACCACCAGACCAAGGTACTGAGTCCCACTGTTCCCGGCCCAGAGGTAGGGGCTTCTGAGCCGTTGTCCCACTGTTCCTGGTCCAGAGGAAGGGGCTTCCCGGTCACCATCCCTC
>NW_004624751.1:20745163-20761708 GCF_000247695.1 Heterocephalus glaber
TTACCAAGGTGATGGTGTTTAAAATGAAAGGCCAGATATTGAGAAGAAAAAAATTCAAATTTTGTTTTATAAACACATTTTAAAAAGAATTATATTAGTTTGAACTGAGGGATGGGGGGAGAGATTACAAACTAATGAGAACTTTGAACCCATCAATTACTTTGGAGAGAAATAAAGCTAAGAAATCTAGTAGGGACCATTTCTTATGGAAAAAGGAAACTGACTTAGTGGCCAAAGGCAAGGAATGAGGTAGCAACGCAAATAGCCCCAGAGAATTGTCCTCAGAGAAGTAGAATTGGGCCCTCATCAAGGCTCATCATGGAACTGGCTACACATGCCCAGCTGGATTTCATAATTGTTACTTACCAGTGACTACTTGTTTGACTCCTGTTTCCCTCTTTTTGAACTCAATCATCTATTGTGGTTTTGCTATGCCTGTTCTACCATTTTACTCTGGTAGTTGGGCAAGAGGGGGAGAAAACATTTTTTGGTTCACAAGTCCTCAGATAGAAAGCATTGTACTCAGGGAACTTTACCGGAGGAGCTTATTCACATCTGGACCTGATTTAAGAGATCAGATCCTCTGCTTCAAGCCAGTGTTGAAAAATGATGAGAACTGGAGGCTATGGGTTACGTGAATATATTTTGTGTTTGAGAGGAATGTAAATAATTTGTGGCCAAAAGGCAAGCTATAATAGATTAAAGTTGTCCACAAATTCTTTGCTACTCCTCTCATTGAATCTCGACTGCTCTTAGTGACTTGCTGGGCCTACAGAATACAAATGAGTGGCATATTGGGATTCCTGAGGTGAGATTATAAAAAGCCTTGCAGCTCCTACTAGGGCCCATTGGAACACCATTTTCGGACAGCCCTAAGCCAGCATCTTAAAGCCACTTAGCTATTAGAAGCATAACTCATCTATAGAGATCCTAGAGGATGAGTGCCTGGATGGGCTAAGGCTGCTGCAATAAAATACCATAAGGGGGTGGGGGGGGGTTGAGAATTGAAGAACAGAAACTTATGTTTCATTGTTCTGGAAGTTAATACATCCAAGGACAATGTGCCAGCAGATCCAGTATAGATCTGGTGAGGGCCCGCCTTCTGGCTTGGAGATGGTCCCTTCTTCTTGTACTTTCATTAGGTAGGGAGCAGAGAAAGAGATCCTATGTCCCCTCCTTCTTCTACAGGGCATGTGTCCTGTTCATGCGTGCGCTACCCTCCTAATCTTCCTAACCTCCCCCATGTTATTACATTTGGAGGTAGGACTTCAACATATAAATTTAAGGGGGCATATTCAGGCCATGGCAACAAGATAGCATGTTGAGAGAGGAAAGACTAAAGAGCACTGAGACCAGATATGTAAATAAAGAAGCCTCCTTAGAAGTAGATGAGCAGACTAAGCAGCCCTGGCTTACACCACACGAGGATATCTCCAAACTTCTGATCTACATTACTGAGGATGCCAGAAAGAGATGGTGACCATAAGCCACTAACCTTCAGTAGTTTGTGACATACCAGTGGGACTAGAACATTTTCCTTTCTCACCCCTTCCAAGTTGAATTCTTTCTCTTTTCAAATCTTTCCCATGAGTTTAAGCTTTTAGGTTCTGATATGACATAAAGACACACATGTCTAGAATTGTCCTAACTGTAGAATTTATTTTAAGTAGTATTTCTTTTCACATTAGATAATCATTTATAGAACATTTTACCACAAACATGATGCTCCTGATTATTTCATTCTTTCAAATTCTGCCAAAATTGAACTCATAATTCCACAGTGGTCTATTTTTGGAATCACAGCATATATTGTATGCACTCATTAGCTGACAAATTTTAATTTTTCCTATCCTTTTGTATAAAAGCAACATTTGAATATACTATCTGACTATATTAATTTGCTATCTGGCTCAAAAACTGCAATGTTCTTCTCCAGCTGACTATTGCAACTGAAATTTATCATCCATTTTGTGAAAAAGCCCACACACCATGGGAGGTTCTGTATAGATTTCCCAACCTTCCATTAGGCAGTAGGACTGAGAATTATTCAAGGACTTGGCAAAACTTCGGTATTAATCCCATTTCCCTCTATCCACACCTCTTTTTGAATAGGGATATCTACAGTAGTTATACTATCTTGTCCTACCACGGCATATTGATTATGTTAAGGGGAACATAATCTGCCTCTTTAGTTCACAGATCATTTGACCAATAGAGACAGGACTCAAGGGATTCTACCTGATAATCCACACCCACACAGCCTCATTAGCCACACTTCATTTTACTAGTGAGCCTGTGGATCTCAAATATTTATCTGATCTTGAAACAAAATGAGATCTTTGAAGTATTAAAAGAAAGGTGAGTTGTTTTACTATTATATTGCAGTAACTGGAGGACTGATGGTAGACATTATGTTTTCCCAAAACATTTTTGGAAATATTTGCTCTTCCAGAAACTGCTACTCCCCCATCAAGAGATAAAATCTCTTTCTAGCCCCTTTCATATTGGTGTGATTTTGTGACTGCCTGATTGAACATAATATGGCAGTAGTGATGCCCATATAACTTCTGAAATTAAGTCATCATGTTAGTCACTTTTCCATCACTGGAAGAAAATTTTAAAGAAAAGAAGTTTATTTTAGCTTACAGTGTCAGTGAGTTCACTCCATTATAGACCAGCTCCAAGGTAGAGATCACATGGTAGAAGAGCCATCATTCAGCTCTGCCATTTACTTCTAATTTTCATGGTAGAGTAGCCTAAAAGCAGCCAGTAGAACTATGACACAGCCTGAATGCTGGGCTGTCTTACAATCTGCTACACCAGATTAGTTCACCATCTTTAAATTCAGCCTCACATAAAGTTAGGACATGGGCAAAAATGTAAACAAACATTTTTCCAGAAAGAAATATGCTTGCTTTCTATTCTAATTTCCAATAGAGTTATTCCCATCTGAAACCTCATGAGCTTGGCTTATACTATCCACGTTTCTATCAGCATTCTCCTGAACTCTGACAAGACTCACGAATCAAGTTCTCCTTACAGCAATCTAGGGCTTCCCTATCTCATTTCTCCAAACTTTTCTAAACTCCTCCCTCAAACCAGTTCCTGAACCACATAGTCAGGTACAGCTACAGCAACCCCATTTCTGGTACCAGTTTTCTGTATTAGTTATTTTCCCATCACTGGGGCAAAATACCTGACATATGCAACTTAAAAGATGAGAGATTTGTTTTGGCTCACAGTTTTGGTGGGTTCAGACCATGGTTGGCAGGCTCCAAGGTAGCAACTACACACACGGTGGAAAGATCTGGCAGAGGAAAGCTGCTCATGTCATGGTAGTCAGGAAGCAGAGAGAAGGGAGGAGCCAGCGACAAGAATACACCTTCCCAAGACACAGTCACAGCTCAGTTACCTGCCCCTTTCAACCAGGCCCCACTCCAAGAGTGAGACTTTTGGGGAACAGTTTAGATCTTAAAACATAAGTCATAAAAAACAAAATATTCCCTCCCTCTCCCTCTCTCTCTCTCTCTCTCTCTCCCTCTCTCCTTTCCCAAACTATTTTCCCTTGGGCCCTAGTCACTAAGTTATAAAGAAGCCTATGTCATGTAGAAAAGCTCATGTGTAGCTGTTTGACAACAGAATCATTCGCATTCTCATCAAACAACCATCATTAACCATCCAACATATGGATGAACAAACTTCAGATGATTCTAGCCTCCAGATGTCAAGCCACTCTGGCTGGTATCTAGTGACAAAAAGTCAAATTATCTTCAGTGAGCTCTGCTCAGATTGAAGATTGAAGAGCAAAATACACGCTGTCATTGTTTTAAACTATTGAGTTTTGGGAAATAACTGATTGAGAAGCTCATTTTTAAAAAAAATATTTTCTTCCTTTCATACCAGAATTCTAACTATTCCTCTTACAACCTATATTTATAGGAACTATTGCTTACCTGGGTAAAGAAAACTAAACATTTTCTTTGAAGACCACCTACCCCAGAAATCTGTGAGGCTCTTCTACTAGGACAATGTTCCAATCCTTGACAGAACTATTAGGACTATTTCTATTTTTGAAAACAAGATGATCCCTGTTTATTAAATGTAACTAGAATTCTGCAAAACATTTGAACTGAGATTCAGAATACCACAGCATGGGGCCAGTCTCAACTTATGTCCCAACACATGTACCACAGCTCCTTGAATTCAAGCCACAGTGGCAAACACATTCATTTAACTCACTCATACAACATTTCCTGAGAGTTCTGCTAAGTACTGTTTTACCTGCTGAGCAAACACCAATAACAAATGGAAATAAAAGTCCCTTGCCCTCCTGGACCTTACGTTCTCTTCTGGAGAAACCACAAACACAGGAATATGATATAATATGTTAGAAATGATAATGCTGTTGAGAAAAACAATTCAAGAAAGATAGACAGGAGCATAGGGTGGGAAAACTCTTAAATACAAAAAAGATAATATGAAAGCAAAGATACAAGTAATGCTATAAGGGTTTGATCCACCTGGATATCTGGAGGAGGGCTTTTCCCTGCAGACTAGGAAGAAGGTATGTGCTAATGTTTTCCAGAACATATGGCAAAATGAGAGTTCTGTGCCCTCAGGGAAGGTGACGGTCACCTGGTGAAAAGAAAGGCCTGAATGCAAACATCTAAGCATCTTAATCTAAGCAGAGAACAGGGTGATAAATACACCAAAAAAATAAAACATTGCCAGGAACCAAAATAATTCTGTTGTGTGACTCTTTCTTTTCCTATCCTCTCTATATCTACCTTATGCCGAGGAAAATAAAAACAATTATTAAAGCACTTTTTATTCCAAAATTATCTCCAGCTTACTGAAATATTGCAAGACAAGAATAGTGCAAACCACTTTTTTTCCCAACATGTTTCGAAAGTAAATTGTTAACTGATGCTCCATGACTTTCAAATACATTAGTGATTATTTCCTATTAACAAGGACATTCTCCTACATAACCCCAATATTGCCACCAAAATCATAAAAATAACACATACATAGCTACATGTAATTCTCAGTTCTGGGCAGGTTTTATGAGTTAATATATGTAATTTCTGAAGGACAGAGTGTTCTTTCAGTGTCTACTAAATATCACTCTTCTTCACTAGGCACTGTTCTGGCCACCATTCTAGGCAACTGTAATACATCAGTGAACAAAAGAGATGCAAGTACTTACCTTGGTGGAGCTTATGTTTCGGTGGAGAGAGGAAGAAGATAATAAATATTTTTCAATTTGAAAAATAGTAGTAAATTACATTATACACTGGGATTATGTAGATAAATGTCATGCAAGTGGAACTGAACAAATAGAGCAAAGTGGTAAAGAGATAAAGTTGCAATTTAAAGCAGAATAGCTAGGGTTAGCCTCATTGAGAGTGTAGCAAGAGCAGATTTGGAACGAGGCACTTCACTCTATCTAGAATGTTCTAGGCGGGTTTAAGCTGAGTGAAATAAGTGAAAGGTTAGCCATAGGAGATGAGCTCAGGATAGCAAAGACTGTTAGGTCTTTCTCGGGACTTTGTCATTGCTTAAAAGAGAAATCAGGAGGCAGTGTAGAATTTTTCAGCCACGAGTGACATAAGCTGAAACTAGAACCACTGGCTGCAAAGCTGAGAATTGTCCTGAAGGGGCAGCAATGCTGGATACAGGGAGACCAGTTAGAGGCAATTACAGTGAACTAGATAAGAGACTATCACGGCTTCTCAATGGCAGAAGCCACAGTTAAGAGCAAAGTATTCAGCCTCTATGTTCTAAAGAATATGAAGGAATATACTTGTGCAGGAGAGGGATGAGTCGTGAGTGATGGAGGCCTTTAGGGTGATGACAACAGGCAATACAGAAAGCCCAAGTAGGATGAATGCTGCCATAAAATGGTCCCAATGGAGCATGAAAGGTGCAGTTGTCCAGTAAAGCAAGCATGAGGACAGCACAGACCTGGAGCGGGTGGTTCCAGAACTTCAGAGAGCAGTAACAAAGCAAACACATGCAGCTTTTGAAATGTTTTATCCCACAGGTCTGGTTACTAAAACTAATTACATAACTCAGAAGGTCTGGCATGCTGCTCATTATCCTAAATTTTATATCAGGAATTCAGGTTCTCCAATGGCAAAACCTCAAAATTTATTATGTTTATTTTTGTATTTTATATTTTAAACTTTTACTTTAGACAAAACAATGAACATATAAAGGAAAAGAAAAATTATAGACAAGAACAAATTGGAAAACAGAAGTGAAAATCTTCAGAATATACACTCATCTTCTTAGGAGTAGTTCTTGCCAGTCTGACTTCTAACTTTCATTTTGTTGTGTTTCATTTTGTTGTATTTTTTCTTTAACCTTTAAAAGATTCAACAGCAACACTGGCTTAATACATTGAGATAAGCCCACATATTTATGCAACAAGAATTAACATTTAGAAAAATATTTTCACTTAATTTTCATTTTTAATGAGGTGAGGTTGTATGCTCCATCAAATAATGTGGACATTAATACAAAAATCTTCCAAGACAAGGCATTCCCATGACACAATTTTCTACCAACCAGAGAGATAGAGTCAGGGCCTTGTACCATATCTCCAAACAGCTGCAGTTCAATGAAGCAGGAAAACCAGAGAAGAAGACTAGAAACTACATTTGCTTTACTCTTATTTCTTTTCTCTTCCCCACAAAAAGGAGCTGATACTTTTTTCTTAATTCTAAAACTGCCTGAGAGTGAATGTTTGAATGTTCCAAAAAGCCTCTTTCGATAGATGAAAATTATAAGAATGTCTTCCAAGTCTTGTTAAATTTCACTTAAACGAAATGGATTTTACATGAAAGGGGAAAATGACTAAGTGACTTTATTCCCACCTTCAGAGATAACATTCTCGAAGCAGAAAACATTTGCTCCCTCCTTGCCCACTCAGTTGTGCAGTCCTATGTTACCATTCCTTTAAGCACTATTTCTTGGCTGCTTCTTCTACCCCCAAGTATCTTTCCTGATGTCACTGCTCCCCTCTTACTTTCCAATTGTAGTGGTAGTCCCAGATCTGACTTTCCAAATCTACCCTTTCCTCTTCATCCTGCCTGCCAAATTATTTTTCCCAGCACAATATTTGTTCGGGGTTTTGGGGGGTGTGGGGGGTTACAGGGGACCTTGCGCTTTCGAGGCAGGAGGGGGAACCACTGAGCTAAATCCCCGGCCCGGAACACAATATTTTTACTAGGTCACTACCCTGCTCTGAAACCTTCCATAATTCCCAATGCCTTAGCATTAAACCCAAAAGCTTTACAAAACTGCCCCCTGGTGGCCACCTGCTGACTCTCTCTGTTCTGGATTCTAGACATGATTTAGGCTTCAAAGAAGTTTTTCATCTAAAATGGAACACCTTTTCATTTTCTAAGGGGGCCAAAGATGGAAAAGTAGGAAGGTAGAAAGAAATCTTTGCTTTCACAGATGTGGCAAAGAATGCCAGAAGGAAGAATAATCTTGGGCCCCCAAGAAAATACTAATCTCCACAAGGGCTCTTTAAGAAAGACCTCCATGTAGTAAGGAATATTCTTCTCTATTGCTTCTACCTTTGATTACTACACCAACAATGAAATTTTCTGTAAAAAGAATGAGTAAGCAAAATCCCTGATTTACAATCTAATTGGACCCCTGGCCTTATTTGCTAATGGCACATGTTGTAAATTAAGATTCCATTCTTGGAATGGTACATAACATAAAAATACCAAAACTGATCAGAAATTATACATTCAAAAACACACAAAATTTGCTCTTACAAATATTGAGTATGCACAACAAATAGTTAATGTCAGAAGTTCCTTTGGGAAATAGTTTTCTTTGTGGTCTGGACAAGTTAACATGTCTTAAAATGTAAGCATAAGAGGATTTTAACATGGAACTATTTTGGTCTCTTTCAGCTGAGGTCTTAATACAAGAAAAGCCAATTACACTGACATTCAAAAATATAATTCCATATTACCTATTCAGAATCAGCAAAGGAAGTGGTTAAATATCTGGTTGCAACATTGATCCTTCAAACCTACATTAAATGGAGTTAGAAATTAGAGAATTTCTTTAGGGACCATTGTAACTGTACTAAGACTCCATCCACCCCCATTTTGAAACTGAAATAGGAGTGTGGTGTTGCGTCTAACTTCAAGCTTGATTGTAAAGACTGAGGAGACCATTCAGAGAGATTGAAATGTGTCCCCTGAAAGCTGGCAAAGGGGACTGTGTCTGATTCATACCTGAATAATCTAAAGGACAATAGCCTGGATGGAGCCACAGAGTACAAATTAACTTGAAAAATAATATTCTTAGAGAGTCTCAGATGTGCCTTTCTCTCAGAATAAATTTCAGTCACAACCAATCAAGTAGAAGAGAAGTCATTTTAGATCCTGTCCACGAAAGTCAGTAAAGGGGACAAAGAAACATCAACAGAAAGATTCTAGAGGGACTGCTGGAATTCTCAGAAAATGATGATTGAATCCTACACGATCATGAAGCAGATGGACTCACCTAAGTATTAGTCAGTTTTCCAGTGAAAGGAAGTGGTTTATTTGGCTCATCGTTCCAGAAGATTCAGTCCATGGTAGGCTGGCTCCAAGGCAGGAATGTCTTGGCAAAAGGGCATGGCATAGCAAAGTTGCTTAGTCCATGCTGGCAAAGAAGCAGAGCAGATGAACAGACCCAGAGAAGAAGGGGCCAGGCAATTAATATATCATGCAAGGTCATACTTCCATGACCCACCCAGACACATTCAGAAATCTGCTTTACTAATCCCCTAGGCATCTCCCACACCAATCAATCAAGGTGACAATTTACAATCCACATCAAGGAAACTGCATGGATAATATCCAATGCAAGCGCAGAGGAGACAGGAGATGTTTGTAAAAAAATTTCTGGGGTTCTGTGAAGGTCAAAGTAAACTTCTATCATGTCAGAAACATCTAAGAATAATCCCTTCTCCTCTCCTACCTCTTCTTTTTCCCTTCCTTTAGCTGTAGAAAAACTGTGGGAGAGAAGTAGAGGAATTAAGCATAGAAATGGAGAAAGTAACCATGCCCCTCATTCTTACTGATTTGACTGTATGTAGTCCTGAACTTAGATGGTTAGTGAGGGATTTGTATTATTGTAAGTGATCAAAAGTTCTGGGTATACTTTACATTTCATCTGGAAACAAGTGAATAACATTCCAAATGCAAGAAATATTAGTGCCAATTGTCTTAAGATTTCATTGCCAATGCTCATGAATGGTAAATGCTCAGGTTAGAACACTGTTTATGTAATTCAGTAAAAGCTTTGTTTTTCAAATATCTCTTGTTGTTCCATTTGAGTAATATCTGCTCTTTCAAGAGTAAAAATTTTCTGTCTGCTTGTAAAGTTATAATTCCAGATATTTTATAACACAAAGATTTATGCACCATAAAGGTAAGGGGAAAAAATGCTGGTCAACTGAAAAAAAGTTATTTTGGTATATTTCAATTATCAAAGACTTATGTAATTAATTCAAGAGCTAGAAACTTATGAAGTTATTTTTTCATCATTTTTGAATAGCAGATTTTTCCCCCTGCATGTGTCTGAACATGAAAGAACAAAATCTGTTCAATTTATCTGGACTTCAAGAAAATTCTCCTCATGTCTGGAAATATAATCCTTGGATATTGGATCATTGCCATTTTGTTAGTTAAATGTAAAATGGATCTTATCTTAATAGCCTTGTAAGACAGCTTAATATGTGCTACGGCAGACTCCACATTTCTGTATTTCAGTTGAAAGAAACCTAAATCACCGTTATGTCAGAAGGTATCCTCATGACAGTCATGCTCAGAAGGCCACAAGAGGGTCAGCGATAATTCCCTGTGCCCCTAGAGTTGCTTTAATATTTAGCAAGCATCTATGGAATAGACGAGGGGAGTGGAATACATTGAGATGGGAGAGGAGTATTAGAGATGATTCTACATATCAGTTTGGTTTTTACTTAATGTCTGTTATCTAACAAACCAAATGAATGATATAATTGACTTCATGTTAAAAGGTAAATGTGCTTTTTCAAATATGAGTATTGACATATATGGAATTTGTGTAACATTTGTTTATTAGGCTATATCTGCAAGAGATGAAACTTTTTTTCTCACCTATTCAAAGATATATGAATTATTGATTGTGCCAGACTTGAACGTAAGTGAATAAATAATCTAACTAAAATCCAATTCTAATAAAAATATAGCTAGAGATGATAAGTGGGCAAAATGTGGCCTTATTAAAAAAGGTATTGACTTCTACTTTTGGTCTTCTAACCATAATAGAGCAAAAGGGATTATTACATGCCTTAGTAATAATAATAATAACAATAATAGCAGCAAAATATTGAAATGACATGTTTCAAACTTTGGATAGCAGGCACTGCAGTACATGATTTTTGAGAAAAGATAAACAAAGTGAGCTCCTTATGTGGCCTAGCTGACTCTTGTCTCAAATCTAGAGAGAGTTTTCAGTGTGGCCGAGCAAAGCCAAACAGAGCCTGTAGTCTCCCTGAGCCAGACACAGTGTTAAAAATCAGTATAACAGCAAGAATTAGAGATGCATGTTACTACTGAAGGGAGTGATACTCAGAGACAAAGCAAGCTCAGAAGTCTCCAGAGCACTGCCTTGCTTCTTTGAGAACTAAACAGCATATAAGGAAACTAAGGTCAGAGACAGAATCACTTGAAAGGAGCAGGAGGAATTAACCCTGGAGTTCACACAGGGGTAGGAATAGTTTCAGTTCCCATCAGGCAAAGTAAAAGGCCTCATAATACAAGGAGTGTCCCCAAAAGGGTATTAAAAGGAAGCAGTATTAGCCTAACAATGCATTTCTCAAAAGGATTAGACTGATATTAACTAACTTAAAGTGGACCACAGAGCAAAGTCCAAAAATATTTAAATACCAGAGGAAAAAATCCAGCACCCAACATTGTAAAATTTGTATTTGGCTTATAATCAAAATATATCAGGCATCGAAGAAGGGAGACTATACAACTTATAACCAGGAAAAATTACTTAATATAAGGAGTCCTAAACACCACCTGAGATAATTTGTATTCATTTCTGGAAAGGGAGAAAGCAGGGCTCAGGAGAGGGAAATGAAGGATTTTAATAAAAGATGTAAAACAGTAGGACCTCCATCACAAAGTTCAGGCAGAAATCTAGAAATGAGGTAATGATGCCCTGTTCAAAAGCTACTGTTCTCTTGAATTATGAAATCTGTTTTAAATGTATGAACCATGGAGCTCTTATGATTGTTTGCATATGGCAAGCTATGAAAAAAAGGAGGTTTAAAGGCTCCATAGTTTTTTTAATTAATGTAACTTGGGAAAGAATGTTATCATAAACCAACAAAGGAAAAGTAGAAGATGGTAAGATCAGCCTTGGATAAGTGGAGTGTGAAGTCATTGTGGGGCATATCCAGCAGAAGATGGGCCGGAGGAGACTGGGAAGGCCAGAGGGAGCAAAATGCTCGGTGCAGCAACTGTGCCACCAGTTCTTAGTTGCCTCCTGAGAATCAGAAACCACAAGGCATGTGGCTTTGTTGCTATTCTATGCATTGCTGACTCTTCTGAGTTAAAACCAAAACTGGAACTTTATTCAATAACAAAACTCCATGGAAAGACTGGGCTCATTTGTGTATAACTCGTTTAGCAGGGAATTCCATAGGAATCAGGCTTCTGACTTACACCCTTCACAGTGGTCTCTGCATCCTTGCAATGATCCTTGCTCCTCTGCTCCGTGGGGCCTGCTTGCCTGATGCCCTTATGCAGCTCTGGCCCCACTGAGTGGGTTCTTTGTAGACCAGCTCCATGCAGGCTCCACCCTGTCTGGGCCTCAAGGCCTGCTTCCTTCTCAATCTGTGTCACGGTAATTATTTCCAATAAGTTGACTACCCTCCTAGGTATATACCTAGTTCTAACCTAGTGCCCCAGAACTCAGCAGAGCAATCCCAAACCAGTGAAACAGCATTTATTCTCTGCACCTCTATTTGACCAGCTACATTAAACTTGTGCCAAACTTCAGCTGATAAATAAGTCCAGAAGACGTACTGGCATCCCTTTCCCAAAATGTCAAATATAGTTTGCTTTAGTCACTGGTGCTCAATTTAATTTGTGTTGTAGGGGTGAGGAAGACTTATGATCTCCAAACCTTAATTTTTCCTTCACAGCATTTCCTATGCAAAATACTGGTATTGTCTTTCTGTGGTTGTCCATCTGGGATTAGAGTACTGTAGGTTCTATTTGTTTCTGTTAGTTTCCACAGTAATCCTATGTAACATGTTTATTCACATTTAAAATGTTGTTTGGAGAAGAAATAAGTTTTAACAAACTCTCAGAAGAATCACACCCCCACCCCTCACCCCCAAAAAATTAAGAAACCCTATGAAACAAATTTTCTCATTGCAAAATTTCATTCCTAGATTCATTAAGTTATTGCTTAATGAATTATTGCAAGTAATAAGTTATTGCTTATTACTTGCAATATTGAGCAAGCAGAAAAGCAAAAGGCAATTTGTGGGGAGAATGGAGAAAATCAAGATGTATAAGGCTTAGACCTGAGGAGTTCACATCACTTTGAGATTTAAAAAAAAAAAAGTGCATTCATAAGCTTCATAAAAGCTGGACAAAGTCACTCTCCAGCCCATGTTCCAGTTCAGTTCTGTTTTCCTCAGTGCACTAATACTATTTGACTTTCATCTGTTTCCACTTTATTGGCCAACAATTATAGTCTGTCTCCTGCACCAGGATATCTGAATTATTCACTGCTAAGTGTTCAGACCTAGAACACTGCCTGGCTCATAATAGGTAGTCAATAAATATGTGCTGTGTGTGTAAGTGAATGAATGAGCAAAGGAACAGAAAGATGAGAGCAACTATCAAAGTTAACCAAATACTGGCTTCAGACTTTTTGTACAGCACCAGGAAAACCAAAAACAAAACCAAACTTCCTGCTCATCACCTCTGATATCCACTTGTTCCTCATCCAGAAACTCTATACTGAGAGAAGCCACTTGAACTGTGACACTCTATGGAGTCCCTACCCTCCATGCTGTGTTTTTCTGTGTCCTTCCTTTGTTGTTCTCCATTGTTGTCCAGTTTGCACCCTGTGTTCATCTATCCTTCTCTCCATGAGTGACCTTCCTTACTAGGCAGATGCTGGAAATGTCACTCTTTTCCCAAGCAGCAGCGGTCCCTAGAATCTCTGCTTGGACAAAATACTTCATCCTTCTACACATACTCAAAACCTGAAATTAGCAGTGCAACCTCAACAAGTACAAATTAGGTCAACAGAGGGAGGGATCAGAGAGCCCTGGAGCTGTCAGGAAACCTTCATCACAGGCATATGCCTTGAGCTGGTGCTTGCAGGATTAGGTTGCAAAGAGTTCACACTATGCCCTGTCCCAGGAGAGGGCTTCACGAAGTACAGATCAGCATTTGTAACGCTCACTAGCTACCAGACCAAACTGTTCAAAAGGGGAATTGGAGCCACCGTTTAAACAGGCCCAGAAGGATCCTCAGCACTATGGGTCCATTCACACTTTAGTTCAAATAAAACTGAACTCTAAATTCTCCAAGTAAACTTCATCACCTCTCAAACACTTATCCCTTCAGCAAATTTTGGCATATTCTCTGATTTATGAAATCTTGAGAAAGTGCTAAAGGGCCTGGAGGAAGATATTCAGTTGCAAAGTCCTCAGTGTCTCCCTGCTCTGGGGCTCTAAAATCACAGGAATACTAATATTTGGGTTTGACTAGGACTTTCCATGCAAGGCACCCAAAATACATCTCACTTATTACCTTATAATAATCCTGACTGGAATTCTGCATTTTCAAAATGTTTCTGGAAGTCCTCCTGTTCCTCTAAACCATCTGCTCAGGTTCGACTCCCAAAGTACTCACTGATGTGATCCTTGATCCTCAGAATACCTGAACCATTAGAGTCACTTTACATTAAAGTAATATACAGTCAGCGCTCTGTTATCTGTAGGTTCATATCTGTGGATCTGATAGACCACAGATGGAAAACATTTGAAAATGAAAAAAATATATACCTATACTAAACATACAATTTTGTCTTATTCTCTAAACACACTATAGCTATTTACACGGCATTTACATTGTCCAGGTATACAGAATCTAGAGATGATTTAAAGAATCCGGGAGAATGTATGTAAGTTATATGCAAAAGCTGCCTCATTTTATATAGGCCCTTGAGCACTTCAGACTTTGGTATTCTATGGTGTCCTGGAGCCAATTCCCTGCAAATATCAAGGGACAACTGTATTTCCAATAGGTCATGTTTTAAATACCAATACATTTACTGGGATGAGTAACACATCCTAAGTCAATAGAGTACTCTGTCAGATCTAGGATAATCTCTTTAAAAGTAGATATCAATGTATTAAACAAACAGAAACAAAGCAAATAAAGTTAGGCTATATTTGGGGAGCAGGAAAAAAAATGAAATTCCAGACCATGTGTTATGGTTTGGGTCTAGAAGCCTCATGTGGTCATAGGCCTGATCTAGAATGTGTGAAGCTGGAATTGATTCATGGTGCAATGTTAGGCTCAAGGGCACTAAGATTAAGGGTGTGAGTGCTACCCACCCTAAGTAGTCTGAATAAGATAAAAGGGGCAGGGAGACATGGTTAATTTTCCCTTGTAACCTTTTCTACTTTGTGTGCAACATGTTGTTTCTCCTCTGCAGTGCTTGTTTGCCATCCCAGCCTTGGAGCCAGTGGATTATGGACTGAAACCTCTATGAACTGTAAGCCAAATAAACTCCTTCCCTTTTAACTTTGTGTGTCAGCTATTTTGTCTTAGCAACAAGAGAAAAGTAACTAACACACCATGTAAATTGGAAGTATAGGACTGTTGAGCACACAGTAGCTACATGACGTCCATGGAAGCTCCACAAGGACCAACCAAGGAGAAAGTGAGGCTCCCCAAACGTACTGACCACGTGTGAAAATAGAGCTGACCTATCTGCTCAGAGCAGCTATTTGAAAAATAATGGAGCTAGAAGTTGCCTTACATCTCATTGTTCTTAGTGAGAATTTTAGGAAATGTGTGAGTTTTTGTTATAAAACAAGACTGAGTGAAAGTGAACTCTGATTCTTATATCTTCTTATAAAGCTCTGCCATTTGTATAGCAGAGTTTACAGCAGAAATATCCATTCTGAAATCATTTCCAATCATAATTCTTATACACATGCTCTCTCTGCCCTTTCCAACCCTCTCTTGCTTCCTACTGGAAGCAGGTGGAATCTTCAACACTTGAAGACTCACATCTACTTGTCCCATCTGCAGTGGTCTCAGCATGGCCCCTCAAGCTGCCTGACGCCCAGCGTGGTTCCCCCTGGCTCCCTCCCTGTCCATCCTCGAGGACAGCAGCAGCTGGTTCCCTTCTGATAATTGACCAGGCCCACGCTGTCTTCTATCTGCAACTGGGTTGATGGCTCTGAGACTCGTTATCTTCACAAACATGTGTACTTTAAAGCATGTTTGTCATTCCTAGAATCTGTCTCTTACGTAGATTCTGTATTTCTCTCATGTCATCTGTACCTCTCTCAGTTTAGTAAAGTAAAGGAGACACATTCCATTAAAGATTTGTTGAAGTGACTATTTCTGTATGCAATGACTCTCATTTATAGTTGTTTTCACTCTAAATTTAAAAATAACCCTAAATTCTGTGCTTTTCATTCCACAATGTGTACCTTAACTCTTAGCATCTTCTTTTGAGAATGTTTATCTTGGTTTTCCTCTCCAAACCTCTTCTTAATTTTATGCATCTAAAATTTTCATAGAAAGACAAAAACCACAATTTTCTTTAGAATTGGGTATTTTGAATCAAGTTACTTGCTCCACAAGGGAATCTAGAATAACAGAAAGTGTGTTTGGCTCTCTTTCAAAAGAAATATGCTTCCCTGTTCCTGCAGCTCTCAGTTCCTCAAGGCAAGCACTGATCCCCAGAGATCCATGAAGTTTCTGCATCTCAATTTCTTACTTTACAGCTTAAAGGAAGGAATCTTTCTAAATTATGCAGCGCTAACTGATAAGTTTAGATAAAGTATTATCATTTTCTAGGACTGAAGTTATTTATTTCTTCCTAGCATTTTCATAATTTGCCTTGAATATAAAAAGCAATATAATTCCTATAGACAAAAACATCTTCTTTTCTTCCTTTTTTAACCAATATACTTCCTTGTCTTCCTATGTTATATTTTGTTGTTAAAACTAAATCTTTCTTAGAAAACCATCAAATTGAATGTGCCATAATGTATGTTCAATTAAGTCAAAACACTTGTGCTTCTACCTCACCCCAGAAAGAATGGCTGCTATCAAGAAATCATCCAATAACAAATACTGGTGGGGCTGTGGGGAAAGAGGAACACTGCTCCATTGTTGGTGGGTGTGTAGACTGGTGCAACCACTGTGGAAATCAGTATGGAGATACCTCAAAGAACTAGGACTGGAAGTCCCATTTGACCCAGCT
>NW_004624751.1:20769374-20779779 GCF_000247695.1 Heterocephalus glaber
AGTCTTTGTAAATAGGGAAGGGTGGAGGGCGTGAAGGGAGGGCTAGGAATGGGGAAAAAATAAGAACCAAGATGCATTATGGAAAGGTACAGTTCCCAATGAGAAATGTAATTGTGTTGTATACCTACAATGTACCAATAAAAGAATTTAATTAAAAAAAAAAAAGTATGAAAGAAGGTCCAGAATGGAAGCAAATATGACTTTTAAATCATTTTAGGTGACAGACCGTCTGAAAATCTAATTATAGTTGTGGACCACCTATCTCTCCAGAAAACAGTGGTCTCACAAATTTTAACATGGACTTTAAGAGATTAATTGACTCCATAGTTCAAAGATCCTAAGTCAAAGAGAGGGAGGAAGAAAACACAACAAATTTCCATTTATCCATTTTGCTAGTATAAATCATAATCATTCCAAGAATATGAGAACTCAATAAATGATATCCTAAAATTTTTTTCCTGCTATTAAGGACTATGAATATTCCTCTTCGTGAGATTTTTAGTTTCTTAGCTAAGGAAGTCTTTGACTCATTTGGATATGACTTTCTGAAGCACTATATCATCTAATCAGACACCTACTAGAAGTAATATCAAAAATGAAATTTCAGGAAGAGAGAACTTTTGGCATTGTCTCTTGGAGTTAACTGTAATGGCCCAGACAGGCCCCAAGTCTGGGACCTGAGCCTTGACTGATGTCTAATTATCAAAGAATGATTCATCTTCCTGTGCCTCTGTTCTTCCTCCTGACCTGCTTCATTTCCTGTCCAAGTCTTTTTCTCTTTATATAACATCACCTTGAACCTCTAGTCCAGGAAAGAAATCTGATAGCTGCTTCTTTCTAGTCTGAGCCCTGTTTTCTCGCTTACCCCCCACCCCATCTCCCTGAGGTCTGGGGTCACAGGATCAGGTGCTCCCTAAAGAGCACCATGTTCCAAGGAAACAGCAGCACCACCCCGCCCTCCACCAGAACTCAGAAGCAGACAGATTACTGGGAAGAGCCGAAACAGAAATTGATTTTTCTTATCTAAATTATGGGCTCTATGAAAGTTATAAATTTGAATTATCAGGAAGTCATCCTTTTCAAAACATAAATAGGAAGTGATGGAGGTTTGTATCCCTTCTTATCCCTCTTACTTACTACTAAGCCATCCTACCTTGAAGATACAGGCACACCAGAAACTTGCCTTGCCATTTTCTCTACAGACTATCACCTCTCATCATTTACATCTGTGGCTGAAAACCACTGCACCTCCCACACTTGCCTGCAGCCTTGAAGTAAGTGACACTGATTTTAAATGCACCCATTAGCATCTGAATAGAGACATGAATCTCCTTTTTAGAGACTGAATTCATTGCGACATTCTCCTGAGTATAACTAGAGCTCTATGTCATTTTCCTCAATCCACTGTATGGTAATACAGTGCTACCTCAGTTCACGAACTTAATTCCTTCCATGATTCTGGGGAAGATGGCCACCGTCATGTTCGTCACTAGCTATGGAGTTTGTGAACAAAAACAAAATTTTGCCAAATCTGACGAACACAGACAAGGCTATCTTTCCCAGAACCATGGAATGAATTAAGTTCATGAACTGAGGTACCACTGTACTCTGAACTGTGACTATTTTCTGTAAGCTTCTAGAAAATGGTCTTATGATATGACATAAAATATGTCTTATTGAGGAACATTTTTTAATGTTCAAACCAGGAAAGAACTGTTTCCATTTGTGCTCAAGTTCCCTTTTTCAAAGCAGGCAGAGAAGGCAACCTTCCATACTATGAGTTTTTTAAGAAAGAGGACTGCCGTAACCACTTACTCACTCACTCAACAAAAAGGTATTTCTGGGGCCCCTAATTCTAAGTCCAGCACTGTTCAGAGGATATAATATAGTCCATGAGAGAAGCAATGGAGCCAACACACCTCTCTAAGCCTCAGTCTCTTCAGCTACAAAATGGTGACATTGTCTACTTCACAATGTTCTTGAAAGAATTGAAAGAGGATGTTGGCAAAGCCTCAGCCAAGGTTTGATTTCTCTGTATTTAAGTTCTTTGTACTTTTTGGTATCGGGGATCAAACTCGGATCCTTCAGCTTGCAAGGCGGGTGGTGAAACCACTGAGCTAAATCCCTGGCCCCTGTACTTTTGTTTAGAACACTACAAGGGTAATTATATTGCCATTTGTATAGTTATTTTTAAATATCTTCCCCATAATACCGATGTCTTAGGAAGAATAATGTCCATTTAATTTTATATCCTCATAATGCCAAACTATTGGTAAGACCTTAATAAATGTTTGTTGAATGAATGAGTGAGGGCCTCAAAATGTTAACTCTGTAGAAGGCTAAAATGTGAACCCTCATGTATTATTTTGTTTGATTGTGTAGTTAACTGTAAGGTAGGATTTACTATCATTTTATATGCTGAAGTATTAAAAAAAAGGCTTGCTGAAAAGTTGCAAGGTTAAGTCTCAAGCGCACATTTTCTGACTTTGAACTTTAATATCTTTTTAAAAATTGAACCAAATTGCCTTTTGACTACTTTTCCCATATTCAGCTATGTCTCCTTAATTACAAAAATGATATAAAAACATCAATAACCAATATGGTAAAAGAAAAATGCAGGGAAAACTCTGTGGAAAATTATTTTTGTCAGTAATGTCCCCCATCCAGTCAAAACATCAATTCACATTATAAGTGGTTTGCTTCTTGTTGTTTTATTGTTTGTTGCTTGTTTTACTCATGTTCCTCCATCCTGTGACACTTAGGACACAGTGTGCCTTTGGCCAGAGCCTTGTTCTACATTCCAAAATGAAACATGGTGAGCAAAACAGTATTGGGTTTTCCCATCCTGCCCACGCCACACTTTCCCTAGGTAACTCCCCACTCCCGGGACACCAGAGTCTTACAGAATACGTGCAGTGCCTGTATCCCCGGGGATGCAGACAGATCAGAAGCTCAAACCTTTTTAAATTTCTAAATTTCTTAAAATCCAACTGTTAAATATTTGTCCCTGAAAATTATAATATAGATAATGACTGGTAAATCAGATATATATGTTTTAGATATATTTGTAACCTATCCAAAGAAAATAATAAAATACTTTAAAGATCCATATTTCCCAAAGGCACTTGAGACTTCCTTTTGAAACTAACTGAAATGTCTGTGGAGGTGTTGATAAGGATGTTGAGAACAATATTACTTGATTCTGTCTTTACAATTCTCTAGGGCAAAAATTTTTCAGAAGTGCCAGGTTTCACGAGCTCATTTTTCATATAGCTCATTTTTATTCTCTGGAGAGACACTGAAAATTGTAAAATGAATAAACAAAATGTCCATACATTCCACATATAGATTCCCTACATGTATAAATCTATGAGAGTTATGGAACAATATTCAGCAATAAAAATAAACAACCTACTTGCATATACTGTCACATCGATAAATCTCAAAAACAGTGTAATATCAGAGTAGCCATAAAAGACTACAGATTTTATGGTTCCATTTAGATAAAATGTTCTAAGAAGGCAAACTGACAGAGGTAAAAGTAGGTCAGTGGTTGCCTACAGTAGGAATAGGAGTGAGTCCTTTCTACAAGCAGACGTGACAGAACATTTTGAGGTGATGGAAATGTTCTAAAACCAGGTGGGGTGTTAGTCACAGGATTCTGTAAATTTACTAAAAGTCATCGAGTTCTACACTTGTGATGGGTGAAAATTTTATGCATAAATTACACTTCAATTAAATGATTCTAAAAAATGATATCTCCATGAGCAAACCAGCACTTCTGAATTTAGAAATGAATGGCTGATAGTTGAAAGTGATGTTTCACGACATTTGGAGCTTACATTCATAAAATTCTTCTTTACCAAGTTATGGGCAACCAGATTGGTTCTTTTCAAGAAATTCTAGTCTATTAATCCACTGGCCTATATCTATTGTAATAGTAAAGGGATTTGGTCTAACAACTGTCTCCTGAAAATCATTGCACAGTAGCCATTTCCAGGGCTTGGGAGGGAACACATGCTGTGAGCTTGTTACTCTCAGCAGGTATTTAATGAGAATCACTCCATTATGTTACTATCCTTTAGAGAGAGCTGGAGTGGTTTGGTTCAACTCTTTTTTTGTCCTTAGTAAATATCTCCTTAACAAGAACCATTATCATTATGCCATTTGGTTGAATTTTAGGACTTAAGCTTTTTGATTTTGTTTCTGGCTGGATTTTGTTGTATTTATTTTTGGCTTGATTAGAAATTAATCACAGACCATTAGTGAAAACAATACAGAGGCCTGGTGAGCTGTACAGAAAATCTGGGCAAAGAGAGTTCAAAAGATCTTTACCAATGTTTCCCAGATTTTCACCCTAATTTCCCCCAAAACTTTGGCAAATATCTCTACTAAAAATTTTTAAGAGGGAAAAATATCTGCTGCTATTTCCACAAGGATTCTCCTTGTACTTTTCTCATCTCCCTCCTCCTCCTCCTCCTGCACACTCCCTCCATGCGACAACACACCATTAGATCCACATGGGAAAATTACCAAAACCATATTATTTTTAAAAATAAATGTAAGACTAAGTTCTATTGTCTTAAGGAGGAAAGATCTGGGAATCGTTTAAATGTGCTTAGAATCTGCCCCACCACTACCACCAAAAGTGTGATGAGTGCCCTGAGAGCAAAGTTAGAATATGCTGGCAGTGAGAAAATGTCTTTGGAAGATTCTGACACAGCCCTCAGGGAAGAGGGGCATACATGGGGACCCGGATAGAAGTGCAGGGAGACACCTGTGTTTTGAAAATTCTCCCCAGAGGCCTTGCCCAGATGCATTTGCCTCTTTAAGCTACCATATCACTTTGAATATGAGTCTGTTTTAGTGTTTGTCAAAAACACACTGTCCTTCTCTCTCACTAGAGTAAATCCTCAAAGACACCCCTATATCTTATTCACTGTTCTCCCCACCATCCTAGCATACTGCCTTTCACACAGTATGTTCACAGATAGTCTACAGGATGAATGAATCTAATAAAACTAGCAAAAGGAAAAAAATAAAAATAAAAATAAAACTAGCAAAAGGTTAGTACATAAGTTTTTATCAATAAAATAATTATGTAGTAGAATGAATTTATTACAACAACTTCATTGGTTAGCAAAACATTTCATCTAGGGAAAGGATGGTCTTATTTGAACATTTTTATCAGATTTAATTCTCAATACCCATGTATTTATCTCTGTAAAAATAAATAAGCAAGTGCTTGTGTTAAAGTACAGTATACTACTGCAAGCCTATTGCACCAAAAAGAGTCATGGTATCACTAGGAAGTTCTCTAATGAGTATCATGTCAGAGAAACAACCAAGCATGCCTTAATAACACACATGCAAAACTTCACCCTGGACTTACATTATGTCAAATCTAAATATAGAATCTGCCGTGGGTGTGTAGTGTTTTTCAGCCTCCCTGTTCTATTTATCTGTAGCTGTTCCCACTGGTTTTGCAAATTAGTCAACCTATTCTGGTGATGTCTATATGCGATATTATGAAATTCTTTTTCTTTACAAATTAAAGATAACTTACCAACATTATAGAATGTTGAAATCTGACAGAACACTGTAATTAGAGAGAATATGCTTTTGGAACAATTCTAAAAATATTTTAGAATAAAATATTTATTTAGTATATTAAAAAATAAATATTTATTTAGTATATAAAGTATACTAAATAAATAATGTAACGAACCAAGCCTGTGAAACTTACTTACTCTACATACCTCTTTTAGCTCAATGTCATGCTTTTCACAGGAAAGCTGAACTCTGATGACCAAAAGGGAACTAGTAAAAAGAGAAAAGGAAAGGAGATAGATCACATCCATTACTGATACTCCTATGAAGCTAATTTCTATTAAATGTGAAATGTATTAAGAAAAGATAATGTATTGATTAAATAAGTTACCACCAGTTATTCCATCACTGCCAAACAACTGGAAAGCTAGACTTTTTAAGCTGACAGATCTGCCATGAATACACAACAGGGGAAATGGCTACATTCCACCGTCTGCCATGTGGTGACACCTTCTTGAAAGCAAAGATAAGGAACAAGAGAAATTATTGTGAACTTTCTTTATCCTGGATAGTAAGAGGATGTTTACTTCCACTCACCTTAATGACTACATATCAGAAGTTCCTCAATATTTGACCTAAAGTAAACAGACCTTCTTATGATTTATATCCCTACATTTCAGTTTTTCGTGAAGACTCCATTGAGTCTGAAGCCTAGTAAGACAGGATTGGTTCTGGGGCAACAGGAGAGCTCAAATGCCCAGGTGGGAAGATAACACAGCCCCTTGTTCAAACACACTTCTCCTAAGTGGTGCACATGGCAGCAGGAGAGAAAACGATGTCTCTTAGAAAGTCACAACCTGGCTAAAGTTAAACTAACTTTAATAAAGGGCAAAGGACAGAAGGACTTAAGGGAAAGCTTAAAAAACTTTCTAAAGCTCAACAATGAACTCTACTCATTGGTTAAATGTTTAAGTAGCAAAACTGTGGAAAAATCTACAACACTTGGGAGTCTCTTTAAATTTTCTCAAGTAAAATGATGAATATAGGTTGAATACACCCTGAAATGTAATTAAATGATTTACTGTTCAATCTGTATTTTAGGGTATATGTCATTTCCATGCTTCTTTCCTTAACGTTATAAATGTGTGGCATATATTAGATCTTTAATAAATATTAGTTTGCTTCCTTCTTGTGACATTGAAAATAATGCATTTTAATATATCTAATGACTTTTTATTGGCCCAAGATTTTACTAATAGTAGAGAAGACAGTGGATAAGAAAAAGTACCCATCTTCAAGGAGCTTATATTTTTCTAGAGCCATGCACTGGCCCCTACAATCACTAATCTACCTTTGGTCTTGGAACTCATGTCCTCATTATCAAACAATACATTTATAGGAAGTACAGATGGTCCCCAGCCTAGGATGGTTACACTTACAATTTTTTCAACTTTACTATTGTATGAAGGGGCACATTAAGTAGAAACAGTACTTTGAATTTTGAGTTTTGACCTTTTCCCAGGCTAGTGGTATGTGATACAGTATTCTCTTGTGACACTGGGAAGTAGCATCCAACTCGGTAGTAATAGTGAGACACAGAACCCAGCCAACCATAGCATTGCAAGGGGGTCCATTAATACTCCACAGTGGACTGGGTAACTAGGTCGTGATGTTTGGTAGTCAGCTGAATTAAATACATTTTTCACTTATGATATTTTCAACTTATGACAGATTTATCAAGATGTAATCTCATCACAAGTCAAGGGCATCAGTTATTTTTGTTTATCTTCATTTCTCTTTTTTTTTCATGAGTGTTTTACTTTCTTTACCTTTTTAAATTTCCACTTTGTCCGGAATTTCTCCCTGCCTGTCTTTCTAGGCCAATACTCTTGTATCTACATTTTATAACTCATCTTCATTCACTGAGTCTTACTCTTAATTCTAAGGCTCAGAGGCAGCCGGAATCAAAGAATATACTCAAGCATCTCAGACTTCAGAGTCTGAGCTGGGTAAGGAAACCACAGGTAAAATGAGAGGATCTCAGGAGTACAATTTAGGAAGCTATCTAAACAGTGTTGTTCCCACTCCCACTCCAGGCTCTGTCTGGTCTCGTTCCAATTCTCAGCACTTAAACAATGCCTGGCATATCATACATTGCAATAAATCATTGTTGAGTGAAGGAAGGAACAAACATATTCCTTATATGATGTCTACTGGTTTGCTCCACCCAGAGAACCATGCATCTACAGCAATACTTGTTTTCCTTCAAATATCGCCTATTAAATGGCATCCAGGTGCTCGAAAGACTGTAAGAATGTAAAAAAAATAAATGCAAACATGACGTGCTTCTCCTGGATTACTGAATCAAGTAAACAACCTGGATTCTTTTGACAAATACTGAATTATGAGGAAGACTCTCATTTAAACTTCTGAAAATAATGGTCTTTTCAACATGAAAAAATAAATACCTTAATTTATAACTCACATTAGTGTTTCATGAGTGCTTCTTAGGTACCTTTTTCCTAGCCAGTGTTACTCAGTACTGTACACGCAGAGGATTTCAAAGTCCCTGTGATGTTCCTTAATGCATCGATGGGTGAGGGGCAGGAAAGGAGGTGCGAGGGAGTGAGGAACAAGTCTCCACACAAACCTTCCTTTCAGTTCAAGTATGAAAAGGGAGACAAAAAAGCCAACTGCAGACATACTGTACTCAGCAGGAGCCAAGAGCTACCTTGAAGATTGGCAGTTCCAAAAGGCATCAACAGGAATCCTTTTGGTAATTACCAGTTCGGAAATGTCATCCCATTGATTGTGACAGACATAAACCAGCTGTGCTTTGTTGAGGAAGAACAGAGACCAGGCCTGAGCGGGAACAAACAGTGGGCCAGCTGCAGCCTGCACCCTTCCTCCTCCCCCTAGAACTCTCCTGTTTCATACTTGCCAAATGCTGAAGCAATTAATCACACAGCAGAAGTGGATCTAAAAACGTCTGAAATTGCCTGTTGAAGATTAACTGAATCTATCATATTTCCAGCCTGACTGGGAGGGAGGGAAGAGCACCTTTTTATTGCAGAAAGATTCTTGGTCAAATTAATTGCTAAAATCTCAAGCTGGTCATTCCAATTCCACTGGAATGTAGAGAATCTTTTGGCTAGAAATCTTTATTCTTAAGAGAGAGACAGAGACAGAACATAGATATTTGCCTTTATGAATCAAGCCAACCCAGGTGTCCTTGTAGTCTAAACAACCATAGAAGAGCAATTTTTAATTTATTCTGCCTATTGTTGGTATAAAACAGCTCCTCTGCACTGACACCCACCCCTCCTGGGAGAACAGTTTCAGTCTCTGTTAGGGTCACAGGCCGTCAGCCTCACCCTCACGGCCTCTCACTGGGCCTTTAATGCTCTCAGCAGTCTGAAACAGCCACTGCCTGAGGAAGCCATGCTGTCTGGCTTCAGGAACAATCAGCTGCTGGCATATAGCTCCGTAGTGCACCTCACCCCACAATGCCTAAAGCAAAAGGCTTCTGCCAGTGAGAGCCTGGCATGTGGGTGAGGGGTGTGGGCATCTAACCCAAGTGCACCACTGTGGCAGGTCTTGCACTAACCTAACGCAAGGTATCTTTATATGCTTATATCATGCGGGTACTTAAGTACCCCAGACTCAGGCCTCCAGGGAAGCCCTTCAAGGTTGTCATCCACAGAAGAAAATGACTGAGTCATCTTTTAACCCTGCCACACTGGCTCATTTGACTCTGCCTGTGTATCCCTTTGAAAGCATCAGCCACAGGCTCTTAGGCAAGTTTCTTTGTTTCTATTCTGTTCATTTATATAGCATTCACTCCTATCAAAAATGCTGCTGTTATTTTTATTTTTTAAATTTTTCTTTACTTAAATATCTTCTTAATAACATAACTTCTAAATAACACCAAGTGCATCTATTACCTATCCCTTAAATAAGACAAAACACCTACTAGTTCTTACATGAGAGAAAGCCCAATATATATTGGCAAGTAGAAAAGCAACTGCAGAATGTTTTGTATGAGTTTATCTCCTATGCAGATGAAAACAACACTGAGATTCCACCAGAAAGAATGTCTGCTATCAAGAAATTATCCAATAACAGGCTGGGGTTTTAGCTCAGTGGTTCCACCGCCTGCCTCAAAAGCACAAGGTCCTAAGTTCAATCCCCGGTACAAACAAACAAAAAATAAAAATCAAAAAGAAAAGAAATTAACCAATAACAAATGCTGGCAGGGCTGTGGGGAGAAAGGAACCTTTTTCCATTGTTAGTGGGAGTGTAGACTGGTGCAACCACTGTGAAAATCAATAAGGAGATACCTCAAAAAACTCTGATTAGAGATCTCATTTGACCCAGCTATTCCTCTGCTGGGTATCTACCCAAAAGAATTGAAATAATCATACCACAGCGATATACGTGCACCCATATTTATAGCGCCACAGTTTGTAATAGCTAAATCTTGGAAACAGCCCAAGTGCCCATCAACTAGAGACTGGATAAAGAAGATGTGGGTTTTTTTTTTTCTCCCATTAACTTTATTGGTACATTTTAGGTATAAAATACAGTTACATTCATCATTGGGATCTTGTACCTTTACATGAGTCTCTTGTTTCTCATATTTTTTCCCCTTCTCTTGCCCTCCCTTCACCCCCTCCACCCTTCTGTATTTGCAAAGACCTTGTTTCCATTTTTTTCCTCTTCTCATATTTCTCCTTTCCCTTTTGTTCCTTCCCCTACCCCTCACAATTCCCCTGCTCTTTTAGACCTTTTCTTCCTGTTACACAATATCAGTTATACATTTTTTAAATTACAATATTAAGATCTAGGAGACATT
>NW_004624751.1:20782349-20799975 GCF_000247695.1 Heterocephalus glaber
TATCAGATTGTTCCATCTTGTTTCCCTTTGGGGTTGCTGTAGGTGATCTGGAAGTCTGTTTTTGAGGCTTGTTTGTGTGTCTTCTCATTTCCACGCATGGGGGGGTTGGTTCTGGCGCCCATGTGGCTCACCTTCTCTGCCCTAGGAGCTTGGGATGGCAGCAGGGAAGCTTCCTTCTTGGTTCTGGGACTGGCTCAGCTTCTCTGCCCTAGGAGCTTGGGATGGCAGCGGGGGAGCTTCCTTCCGGGTGCTGGGACCAACTGAGCTTCTCTGCCCTAGGAGCCTGGGCTGGAGGTGGGGAACTTCCTTCTGGGTGCTGGGACCTGCTCACCATCTCTGCCCTAGGAGCCTGGGATGGCAGTGGGGGAGCTTCCTTCCAGGTGCTGGGACTGGCTGAGCTTCTCTGCCCTAGGAGCCTGGGATGGAGGCAGGGGTGGGGGTTTTTATAAAATGGAGTATGACTCAGCCATAAAGAACAAGAAACTAGAGACAGTCATAGCTAAATGGATGCACATTGAGACCATAATCTGAAGTAAAATAAATACTGAATAGTGTAAATAACTAATAGTTTATCTGGTGTAAGAAATTTAAAGTGTAAATAAGGATCAAAATGAATAATTGATAATGTGAAATAGAAAGAAAAGGTCTAAATGCGTAGGGGAATTGGGAGGGGTAGGGGAAAGGAAAAAATATGAGAAAAGGGAAGAATGGAAACAAAGTCTTGTAAATAGGGAGGGGTGGAGGGGTTAAAGGGAGGGCAGGGGAATGGGGATAAAATAAGAACCAAGATACATCATGTAAAGGTACAAATTCCCAATGATGAATGTAACTGTATTGTATACCTAAAATGTACCAATAAACTTAAACGGAAGAAAATGCAAAAAAAAAAAAAAAAAGAGTACATCTCCTGAGAAATGGTCATAATATATACATATAAAATATAGAAAATAATTTGGGAAACATACTATAAATTGTGGACAGCAACTTTCTAGGAAGAAAGATTACTGCGAACTTGTGTTTCTTATATTTTGTATTTCATATCTTGATTTTTTTATCACATATTTTGGTCATTGGCAAAAAATTAATATAAAAAAATATATATATACACATATATATACAATGGAATATTATTCAGCCATAAGAAAGAATGAGTCCCTGCTATGTGGAGCAAAACAGATGGCATTGGAGGATATTAGGTTAGATAAAATAAGCCAGAAACAGAAAACCAAGTACAGTACTCTATGTTTTCTCTCATATGTGGAAGCTAAAAAAAGAATAGACCTACCTGAACATAGAATAGTGATTGAAATGTAGAATAGAGTTTGGAAGTGGGGGGGATCAGAGGGATAAAGGGAGGCTGGATTTGCACATTGTATGTATGTGTTGAAATATCACACTCAACCCCATTAATATGTATAACAAATACATGTTAATCAAAAAAGATATATATATATAGAGAGAGAGATATAGATATATAGATATAGATATATATATCTGTAAACTCACATAGCAAAACCAATCATTAGTCGTGATTTGAGAACAGAAAAAACATAAACCCTGTAGGGCCTTGTCACTCAAACTTTGGTTCCCAGGACACCAACCATAGCATCAGCTGAGTGCTTGCTAGAAAAGCAGAATTTCAGGCATCAGCCCATGGCTACATTCATGTTCATGTTAAAGAAAGCACTAACCACCCATGCTATATATTACCTCCTTACTGGTCCATGTAAGTCCTTTTCATAATAAAAATAAATTTTAAAATTTATAAAAATGTGTACAGTTACTTTATTTTATAACTTGAACTAAATAATGAACAAGTTTTTATTAGGAACCAATTTCCAGCCATTCAAAGCAACACACTGACCTTCTTCAGAGAGCCAAGCATTGCACTCTTTAGTGGTGATAGAAGTCAAGCCTAAGTTCATGTCCTTAGATGCACAGAATAAATTTTAAAAAACAGGTAATAAACAATCAGATAGGGAAATATGTAAAACTGGCAAATACAAGGTAAAAAGTGAGTCATAGCTAATCAGAATGTGTCAGTTGCCTTTCTTGGCTAGATGAAGAATATACAATAATGTCTGCATATCTTAATTTTTTTTGTCACTCAGAAGTAAAGATTTTGAAGGAACAAACTCCTGATGAGTGGTGGTGAACCCACGGTATGTGTGCCACAGTGGGCACCAGAAAGCTCCATGTCAGTGCACGACCCAAGCCCCCTAAGCCAAGGTTTGGCAAAGTATCACCTGCACACAGCAGCAGAGAACACAGTAACTGTGCAAAAGCACTCCAAATGCAAACTTCTACCTTTCAATAAAAAGTCATTTGTATCATTGAAAGCTCTATTGAGTTTTTCTTTTGAGGCAAAAGATGTTAATGTATGAGTTATTTTTTCTAAACTAAAACTTCAATATTCAGATCCATTGGCACTTTGCAATAAATAAATGGGTCTGGAGTTTCAGTTTGGACACTTAGCCTCTAAAAGGTTCTTCCTCACTGCTCTAGACTTAATTCTGGCTGTCAAAGAAGAGTAAGTTGGATATAAAAACAAAAAGGAATTGGGGATAGGAAAGTAGCAGTGTCATCTTGAGCTTGTGGTACTGAACACAGCAACAGAGAACTACAGCCAGATGTTAGCTGTTTGGACCTTTGGTCCAAAGGTCTAAAATGAATACAGTTCCTTTGGTATGAAAATAAATCACACGGTCTGTACTTCTGCACATAGTGCAGATTGGAAGAGAACAGAAAGCGATAAACATATTTTTAAGAAAGAGGGGTAGAGGAGGAAGGAAGAAGGGAAGGAAAGATAGGGAAAGGAAAGAAAAGGAAAAGAGAAAGAAGGGAAGGGAAGGGAAGGGAAGGAAAGGAAAGGAAAGGAAAGGAAAAGGAAAGAAGAAAAGATTTGTATGGCTTGAAAGAGAGTTCACTGTGAACCCAAAATTTTAAAAGGTCATTAACAAATGATGAGCACATTATCAAAGGGCTATGACACTCCCTTTCAGTGTACTTATATTTGATTTTCAGCTTATGTGAAGATGGAAATGATACTTGTAATTTTATTCTGCCATTAAGGCTCATTCTACTATGTTGAAGATGCACAACTCCTTGGGAGAGTTTAATCTGTGTATGCACCCTTGGGAACAGGAGACTTGCATCCTGGCCATAAGAGAAAATGACACACTATGGTGGTCATTCTCTGAAGGAGGAAAATAAAAGGCTGGATAAAAAAGTGCTTTGATGTAGTATTATATGCATGACTTTGGTGGACAGCCCTGGAGGCTGGGGAAAGAGAGGATGCACTGACCATTGAAGAATCAGGGCCCAGTCGTGTCTACAATCCTACACTCTGCCCACACATCTGGAACATTTCAATAAAGGTCCTGGAGATAAGATTGACAGCTTCATGTCAGACACAATTAGAAGCAGGGCTTCAGTCCCTGATATGTAAGATGAAAGTAAAGGAGAACAAAAGCGGAAATAATAGTAACTCTTCAGATAAAAGGGAATGGGACAGAGATATTTGTGAAGTAAATAAGGGAGAGCCACCATTCTCCTTTGAACCCAGCCATGTCTTGACAACCCTCATTGACATTCCAGCACTTGAGTCTGAAGAAATATCTTAACAAAATCTTCCATCAAGGATTCCAGTCTTTACTAATACTTGTCATTTTTAAAGAGCACTATCACAGCTTGTTAGCTGATCTGCAGAAAACCTAAATGAAAATTCATGGATATCACATTTTAAATATGGTTCTAACACTAGCTTTCTTTCACACAAGTAGAAGATACTTCTGATTTAATGGGTAAAAGATGCTATAGCATTAAAATTATTTAATACCTCCTCTATTTCACTTGGATTTAACTTTCAATTCAAATCTTTGTATTTTTCAAACCAGTGATATCTGACTTTTAACAACGGAATTAAATGTACTGTCTATAATCTCTATTTCAAGTAAAGATTTGAAGTGATTTGTGGCAGAAAATAAAATTAATAAAATATAATTTTTAAAAAAAAATTAGAATCAGGACAAAGATAGGACCATCCTATGCCTTATACTTTTCAATATTACTGCAAAGGACCTGCAAACATTACCCAGGTGTCCTTGGTAGAATATAGTTGTTCTCATTTTTATGAAAAAATATTAAATGTTTACCTATAAAATGATGTAGGAAAAAGTCACATGTTGTTTACTTTCTTTTGTTATTATGGATAAGGCAGGGTCAGCCTTGATTATCCTCTTCCAAGTCTATACCATGGGCCAGCAACATTGGCATCACTAGGAAACTGGTTAGAAATGCAGAGTCTCAGGCCCTACCCAGACGTGCTAAATCAGAAGCTGCATTTTAACAAGACTCTATGTGACCTCTATGCATACTAACACTTAAGAAACGCAGGTCTCTAATGGTAATATTCCAGCAAACTCAGTTCCTCAAGGCAGAAATTAGTTTGTTTTCTTTTTTCCACAACACCAAGCATATTAGAGAAAATATAAGGGTTGAATAAAATTAGTTTTAAATGAATAAATAATCATAAAAGGGGAAAAAATTAGGCCAACAGAACCGAAATTTAGGACCAAAGTTATTCATACAATTCAAAATTATGTGTGTAGTATATATTTTAACAATGAGATTATTTTAGTAATAGTAATAACAATGACTAAGTTATTTCTTATTTGTAGTGAGTAACAACAAGCATTTTTTCTTATCTTACTTTCAACTCTATGAAGCAGTATAATTCTCATTTACAAATTATGAAAATGAGATTTGAAATTAAACAAATTGTCCAAGTATTTGAAAATGATTTAAGCACAAGCTGTCTAATTACAAAGGCCATAGTTTTAGTTACAACTGTCTAATTAGAGAGCTTCTGATCCCTAGGTTTCTGAGTGATGTAAAACTCCAAGGCCACATACCGAGACCAGGCGCTTGGAAAGCTTACAATAGATCAAGTGACTGAATGTGATCAAAGCTGATAACTTGGTGGCTGGTTTTTGGGGGGGTTTTTTGGTACCGGGGATCAAACTTAGGACCTTGCACTTGCTAGGCAGGTGGCGGCACCACTGAGCTAAATCCCCAGCTGGTAGCTCATACTTTTTAACAATTGTAACTATGTCTGTGATTTTATAGCATCACAAAAATTTGTGATGCTGTAGAATCACAGGCATGGTTCTACAAATTTAAAAAGTATAGTCTAGTATGGGCAGAGATAAAAAATAAATGAATTGGATGATAGGAAATGACAAGAAAACATATGTATTACAATCATCCAATCTAAAAAAAGAGTTAATAAATATCCTCATGGATGTTTCTATGTATAAGATTTCCCTGTTTCCCTGCAACAACAGTTGTCAAGTGTACTGAATCCTCTCTACAGCTAGAGAAACTGAGGCTCCAATAAACCAATGAGAATCAAGAGCCTCATCAGATGACATGTAGGCCCATTGTTAAAACAGCCATGGTTATCAGGACTCTCAACGCTTTTCTTTCCTGTTGGGAGAAAATGTAGAGAAAGAAGATATCAGGTGTTGTATTTCTGTGCATAGGTATGGGCTATGTGTATAGTGAATGTTCCACAATGAGCGTGAATGTGAAGGTTGAGAGATACATGACAGGTGGGGACCAGTGATCTACAAAGGAGAGGAATTTTCATTCTTCCTTCAGGGCCAGAACTTTGTCTTATTCTTAATAATATCCCCACTACCTAGCCCTGACTTAGCACTTAGAAGATGTTCGATACAGTACCTGTCATTGGATAAACACCTACAGTGTGCTTAGCTAATAGGTAGTAAAAAATTACCTGTTGAAACTTTGTAATTAGACATAACTGGAACATGAATACCAGTCTTACTAGTTCTGTGATTTTAGATAAGTTGTTTTGCCTCTCAAAGCCGTAATTTCCTCATCTGTAAAATAAACATGATAGTACTAACCTCATGAAGTTATAAGTTTCAAGAGAGGTAATGTGTATAAAATTTCTTAGCACAGTCCATAACACTTAAGTGTCCAATGAATGTAGCTAGAGAAGCCAGTTTTCTAGTGAGATTACATCCAGCTTGTTTTTATTACGACAGCTTAGCCAATGATTTTTCAGATGTATAGACCAGAAAGAGCCGTGAGTTGCCTGCTGTTTAAGGGTAAATCATGACCATGGCCAAGCCCTTGCCTATGTCTAGTCCTCCACATTTATAATTCACAGAGGTGCTTTCATAAGTAAGATGTTGACCATCTAAGCATCTTTCTCAATAATGAAGGCCCCTGTCAGCCTTTCACACACCCCCATGTGGATTCTCCATGTAAACAAGGAGGAAGACCCTACAGTGGAGTTAAGACCACAAGCCAAAATTTCCCTCTTCATGTGGGAAAAGGAACTATTTATTTCACTTGCCCTGATTAATTAAGCCACTCAAATCAACTACCTTACATTTGGGTTTTCTTGAAATTTGGGGTCTTTGAATTCTAATATCCTTTACCCAGGCCTTTGCAGGGTAATACATCTGGGAGGGAAATTACCTGGGAACTTAGACTTGGCATCGCATTTTTCCTGGAAAACAAGAGCTAGACCCTGTGCCTCCCAAAGGGAGAGTTAACTGCTACAGGATGGCAGGGTCTCTGAGGTCATTCTGAGTGTGACAATATGATGTTGACAAGAGGTGGGACAAGGCAGTGGTTAGCAGAAGTTGAACGACCATGACCTGTGAGTCAAATTTGTCTCTGGCTTGGTTATGACTCACAAGCTGAGATAGGGTTTTCCATTCTGAAGAGTTGGAAGAGGAGAAGCAACAGCAGTGGCAGAGAGCACTGCAAAACCTACCATATTACATACGTGGCCCTTCACAGAAACTGTCAGCTAACCTGTGATTACACTTTGGAGTTGTGCTGTCTCAGATCAAGTCATATTAGCACATCTTACCAGCTAAAACTCAGCTGTGTAATTCAGTTGCTTCATCTTTAAACTGAGAAAATAGTAATTACCTGTTCCTGGCACAAAATAAATCCCCACTCAAATGTTTGCTTTTTATTACTTATATTGAGGCAAAGAAAGACAGATAAATTAAGTCGGTTTAAATGTAATTTTTTCATTTTCTATTCTTACTAATCATATTATTTCCATTACTTGGCACATAGGAAACAGTAAGTATTTAATGAGTTAATTGGTACTAGATTCTTTTATTTGGGGGATGTATTTTTTGATTAATTTCAAGTTCCAAATTAAAAATTACCTGTTGGTTAGACAAATAAGTGAAAGTATTTAAAAAGAAAAAGAAAAAAAGAAATTCAGGAGCAAAATTTTTGATTAAAAGAAACTTAAATGTCAACCAACAACACAATGTATAAACCTTTTATGGTTTCAAAACAAACAAGACTCTTTTTAAAAAATAGTTACTAATAAAATGACTGGGTATTTGAACATGGAATGGATATTTAATACACCAAGGAATTAATTTTTAGGTCTAATAATGCATTACTATTATGTTAAAAACAAAGACTCCTAATCATTTAGAGATACAAACTGAAACATTTACAAAAGATATAACTTGAAATGTTCTTCAAGATAATATGGTTATAAATAAATAATTAGATCTATTTAAAAAAGGAGAAAAGCAAGTGCCCCCTGCAAAGGAATACCAAGAAATTTATGTAGATTACCCTTCAAGGAGGAGCATAAATAAAGGGAGGACTGGGCATAGTCACTTCCTGTGGGGTAGGGGCCTGAGAGTGGAGTAACTTTACAGTGGAAAATCTAATGACTGTTCTTTCAGCCAGGCGACCAAGCCAACATCAGCAATCATATACTATGTTATAGTATGTCCCCTGAATGAGCCAGTGAAAATAGCCCTGACCCTCTGTGTTCTTCCACCATAATTCCAGTCTTATATCATGAAGAGAACATCAGACAAATAACAATACGAGGTATTTTAAAATTATATGATTAAGAATCCTCGAAACTTTCAAGGTCTTCAGAAACAAGGAAAATCTGAAAAACTACCACAGCCAAAACAGCTAAATGTGATATGCTATTCTGGATAGGATCCTGGAACAGAAAAGGGGCATTAGGCAAAAACTGAAGAAATCTAACTATAGACTGCAGTTAACGTTAAAGTATCAATGTATTCATTTTTTGTAACAAATGCATCATATTAATGTGAGGTGTGAGTTATAGGGAAAGTTATAGGTTCTTCCATACTGGATTTAGGGTATATAAGAACACTTTGTACTACCTTCTTAATTTTTCTATAAATCTAAAATATTTTTAAATGAATTAATTAAAAATAGGAGAGGGCTGGGGATTTAGCTCAGTGGTTCTGTCACCTGCCTCAAAAGTGCAAGGGTCTGAGTTCCATCCCCGGTACCAAAAAAATAGAAAGATAATCAGTGTGGGAACAGATGAACAAGACTGCAAATAGAATTACTAATTATTGAAACTAGGCTGTGGGTACAGACAAGTTCGAAACACTGCTTTGTCTACTAAATATCCTTGAAAATTTCCATTGAAAGCATTTAGAAAAATAAATAACCTTTAATAAGAAAATATGGTTTAGAAATGCTATTGTCTACTACATTTACCTCACAGTTCTACTTAAATATTAGTTATATTACTAACCACTAAGAAAGTTTAGAAATAAGAAATTTGGCTTCAACATACCAATTCAATAAAAAGTACCACTGGTTTACTAAACAGTCTAGAGTGATATTTACAACTACTACATACAGCAGACACCTGTGATCTCTAGTGAAATAGATTTGTATATCTGTATAAATTTACACACCACATGTATTTATTTCTAAATGTGTAAATCATGCAGCTTAAATTGTTCCATCTTATTATCCCTGAATAGATTCACTCTTTGTTACTTAAGATTACTGTGTTTGCTAACTCCATTAATCTTGAGATCAAGGCTGTGTTAATGAACTCGTGATTGTTTGTAATTCAGCAATCACCACAAAATCCCCAATTCATGTTTTACCTAATTTGTTACCTAATGAATAGATATGAAATTTTTGGTTAAAGTCAAGTAAACATTAGAATGATGGTACTTGTGTTAAGTCTTGAAAAACAATTATTCAATAAAGAAAAATATTCTTCTCTCACATATAATTCATTGGCTGAGATACTAACTAGTCAAACAACCGAATTAAGTGCAATAAAATAATATTTGGTAGAAGCATACCTTGTAATAATGATAGAGTAAGTAAAGTCATCTTGCAAATGAGAAGACTGCAGCAATGGGAAGTTAAATCCAAACTCACAACACTGTTGAGTGACAAAGCCAGATACATAAACATAAGCCTGAATGAAGTTAAAGCCCATGGATTTGCATATCAGAGGCCTCACTGAAATACTCTGTACAAAGATCCAAACTGAAATATCTAAATTGATCCATTTCCCTATAACCACCTCCCTCTCGCTTGTAAATCAACAGGTCAACACCAGTGTTTTCACGATTATGCCATCAGGTTCGAAGACAAATTTTGGTTTTCTTTCCCCTCAATTCTATTGCACTGTTCATTTTCCCTTATGTTTATCAAAATACTACAATCATCCTTATTGCTATCTTATTTGAAGCCCAAACAACTATTTTCACCTGCTCAACTGTTGCCGTGGGGGTTTATGGAGTTACTGTATTGAGTTTATTCTTACAACACAACAAAATTTTGTCATTATTTATGAAATGTGCCACACTGATGTGTGAAATAAGCATTTGAAAGCAAGGTGATCTTATTTAAGAAAGGACCTTCAATAAGAATTATGCAAGTGTTGCAAAATCTGTTCTTTCTTAATGCTAAGAGAAATCCTGATAATATGACAGCATGCTTTAAAATTTATTCAGTCATTCCAAACCTCACCTCTTTCATTCATATATATTCAGTCAGGTAGATGAGAGCCCCAGAAAAGCTGCAGAAAACACTGGCTGAAAATAACACCTTCAGCAAACTGCTTTGTCTCGACCACTTTTCTGAAAGGACAATAACACTTCACACCTGCTCAGTGAAGGATGTGATGAAAGAGTGAATGAGATAATGCCTGCAAGTCTTGGGAGCTTTCTGAACCAAGGTTACTGAATGCAGATGTTTCCCCAGGTAGCTCTATAAAAACCTACATTATTTCACTAGACACAAGAAGATTTTTCCTTTTGCCCTTAAGTCATTGGTGTGGTTTCTAGTTGTGAAGGCCACTATCTTGCCAGGGTCTGTGGATAACCTGCCGAGTTCTTGGGAACATTGCATTCAAATGCTGCTGTTAATCTTCAGCACTTTTTTGAAGTTCTTCGTGCTTTAGCTTTACTGACAAAAGACCTAACAGAGATTTCCTACAGAACAAACATCAGCAGAGAGAATAATTGTAATGCTCTTTACAAAAACAACTGTTATGACTATTTAGAGAGCGCCAGCAGTGTACAAACTTGTCCCCACTTGCTAAGAGACCCAGGAGGTGTTTTGGAGAGCTATCCTTACTCACACAGTAGACAAGCTCCCAGCCAGGCTCATGATAGGTCTTGTCATAATTCAGCTGGAACCACTGGTAAATATCCACCTGTCTATTAGTCATTAATAGAGAGAGACAGGATGTCAGCTGTTTCCGTGACTTGGAGAAACACAGGCCTTTACCACCTCCTGGCCTACTCTCAAAGTAATATTAGAAACAATAAGGCAGACAAAGATAAAAAGGGCAGGAAGATACAATGTCAAAAATAAAAATAAATCACCACTGTCTGATGGATACAAAGATTACAGCCTTTAACTTGCTTTACAGGTTTTCATAATTCAAATTTAGCAGTTTGGTCATCTTAGAAGATGGGGAAAAATTGTTTCCAAATTTGCTCACATATTTGAAAAATTTATTCTGCTAATGCTGATGGATACCGTCATCTTTGTTGCTTATTGACTGACCATCATTACTGACATTTTATATAACTGGGGCTCACTCCTATTTGGGCAGTAAATAATTTATATGCCATAATATGTTTATGTAAGGGAGATAAAATTGCCTCCTGTCTTCAGTTTTAATCCCAGAAAATGTTTCCATTACACCATTCATGATTGTAACAGAAAAAAAACCAAAACACTAAAATTCAGTTACTCAACACAATAGATTATTCCTCATTCATCTAACAATCCTGGAAAGTCCCCCGTCACTGGAGCAGCCAAGGACTCAAGTTCCATTTACCTATGGCTCTGCCATCCCTTAGAACTCTGCTATCTTCTGCTCTCAGGAGTAGAAAGGGATGGGGGGCATGAAGAAGGCACAGAGCTGATCCCACATAATGGTCTGAAAGTGACACACATCATATATGCAGCCAATCACATACGTGAGGAAAGACAGCTCTGATACCTGGGAAGGGGAGCATAAATTCTGGGGGACAGCAAGTTACCTCTGTCACAAGTCCAAACCTGTAGGGATGAGACACACAAAGAAAACTATTTCCAAATGCCTCCCCAGTTCATTGCCTGAAATTTTACATCTACTCATTGATTTAAGACTTTATAGGGTGAACTTTCTTCCAACTGTTCAGTTACTTACATTGTGAGCGTATTTCAGTTCCTTTCTCTGTGAAAAACTGTAGGGTGAAAGGGGCACTAGAGTGAGAAAGCCTGAGGATATGGAGAAAAGAGGAGGAGGAGGGAGAAAGCTACGGACCTGCTTCCTCTGAAGCCACCTCAGACTTATAGCCAGAGCCCTGGGACCCCTACAGACACTCTCCTCACCTATGTCCAACACAGCACAAATTCTGACCCCCGGTAGTGAAAAACTAAAGGTGCAAAGCTCAAAAACCCTGTAAATTCATGGCTGTCATGACTCTGGCTCTGTGCCCAAGACCAGCACATGGCCCTTTGTTCGAAGTTATGGCAAAGTCTCTATTGAAACACTTCCCTTAACTAGTTCCTTACCTCCTTACCTACAAAATGACTTGACTTTGTATGACAACTTCACATACATCAGTCTCATACAATCTTTGGAACAAATCATGAGCACAGTAGGAGTCATTATTCTCTTTACAAAAATAAAGTAACAGAATCATAGGGAAGCTAAGTACAGACTGAAGTTAAGGCAACTATTACATGCCAAAGTCGAGACCTGAACTCAGACCTTTTATTCCCCAGACTATATTCTTTTCATGACAAAATACACCCTACTGGAAATGCCTCTCCCTCTAGGCCTGGCTAGCCTCTGAGGCTCTATTTGCTAATACAGTCTTCTCATCCTGTCTCTGTCTAGAGTAAGTTCCTTTGATGCTTTTAACCCACAGGTAATTATGAATCACAACAATGCACCAAGCACTTGATTCATGACAAAACAAACATGCTGCTTTCCTGAGGTTAGTCTACTCACCAACAAATAAATGCATTATTTCACATAATGAGAGTGGCAAAGGGAATGAATGATGCAACATAAGAAATGTGGGTGACGGGGGTGGGAGAAAGGGAGAGAAAACATATTTGCAGGGGTCTGTAAGGAAAGTTTCTCTGTGGAAATGATGGTTAAGCCAAGACCTGAGAAATGATGAATGTGCAATGAGAAGAAAGTGATGGTCTTGCAGAAGTGGGAATCCCTGGAGCAAGAAAGCTTGACAGTACAAGGGGGAAAGGAAGCTAGTGTGACTACGATGTGATACAGGGCAAGTAGAGGAGTTTGGAAAACTAGGCAGGCCCAGTCCTAGAGGAGCTTGTGCTTTATCTGATTTGAGGCTCAGATGCACTGAAGGCTTTTAGAAGAGTAATGTGACCACATTTATTAACAGATAAATCTCCCTGTGCTGTGGAGACCAAAGAGGAAGAGGAATCGTAAAGATGGTGGACGGATGGATGGATGGATGGATGGATGCAAAGAGACACTTCAATGGCCTGGGGACAAGTAGCCCAGGGACACTGCTAGAATAGGGCAGTGGTAGACAGAAAGAATCATGTGCACAGAATTGAAATGTATTTAGTGGTAGGTATGATAGAACTTGTCAAAGGACAAGCTTTCAAGAAAAAAGAAAGGAAAGTATTAAGTTTGTCCTTTCAGACTTTTGGCATTGGCAACCGGCTTCTGAAGGCAGTGTCTTTTTTGAGTGCTCAGATATTCTGATGTAAAACTTGACTACATATTTGAACTGGGGAGGGATGGGACTCTGTCCACTTTGTAATGACCATATCTTTCAATTCAAAGATGGCTTTTGCTCCATAATTTCATGTCTCTGAAAGCAGGAGGTGTCTTACTGTCAATATCAAAGGAAAACTCCAGAGAACTGAGCTGTGACAATATTGTCATCATGGTAAATATGTGGATTTGGCAGCAGTGAAAGGCATCTGTTCATCAGATTGTCAAGTCACCTAAGTTATTTGCACAGCACAGTGCATCTTAACATGTTTTACTTAACTGTTTTCATAGAGAATACACTATAAATCAACCTTGAAAGAATAAAGTATTGTGCAAGCAGAAAAATAAAGGTGGAGGTCACAAATTTACTATAAATGAAGTACATATTTGACTCTGGAAAGCAGATTTTTTTTTAACTAATAAACAATGAGCTAGTGTTTTCCAGCTAGTGTTAACTCTCTCAAAATTAAAGTTAGCCACAAGAAGATAAGCTAGGGTGTAAAGCAGGGAGGAGGAGTGGCTGAAAGAGCTGTCATTGAGATATGTATAAATGTTTCACCTGTCATTTACCATGCAGTGTATTAAAAACAGAGTAAATTTTTCCATGCACAGAAGTTTGTTATAGCATTTTTCATGATAGGAAAGGTTAACTTGGGTCACTCAGACACTAAACACCTGACTAAAACATCCAAGTGACTTTCAGAGGAACTGTTTAAACTCTAGTGAAATGAAATTTAATGAATTGTGATCAGCTAATATGACAGTTCACTTGTACTCTGATGCTCTCTGTTTTAGCAAGAGGAAAAGAAAGAGCACTTGACTGCTTTGTGGGTGGGTGGGGGCCTCCAGCCCTGAGGAAGGCTAAATAGACATGGGGTGTCTGACATCCAGGTGCTGCACACTCACCAATCCCGAGTGACAGTGAAAGAGAGAAGCAATTCTTTGTATTCCTAGTGCAGGACATACCCTGATCCTTGGAGTGTGACCAGAGCTGGAAAAAGCCTACTAGCCTAGGCTGAGGGGCAACATCTAGTCCTGGGAAAGAGGATTTGGGGTTACGCATGGCACTGACATAACAACCAGCTGGACAAACTATGCTGACCCATGCCAAGAACTAGGTGAGGAAATAAATGCAGTGCAGCCAAATGAGAACAGGTAAAGCTATTTATTTAGAAATTGTTATAGCAAGCTGCCATCACTTGAATTTCTCAATTCTAAGATACCTTTTCCCTCCATAATCTAATGTTTCTGAAATCAGAATAATCTCAAGTGACTAGCCACCATCCCTTTCCTTTAAGCAGAGGATCAAAGGCAGCAGAAGAGTGTGAAAGCTTTGGAGTGGAAACCAGGTAAGGCTTTAGGTAAGTGCTAACTGGAGGCTACTGGCTTGAGGAAGCTGTAGGCTGTCTAACTAGAAGTGAAGCATCCTACACAACTGGTTGCAATAAAACAGAAGAATTAAAGTAAGGCCTTCTTTGCCTTTCCTCCCTCAAGGACATGGCTGAATAATTTGCAAAATGGTGTGGCAAAGAACTTTTGCTTTCTTTATACTTTCTCTTTTCTTAATTTCTCAGTACCTTTGGAGAGTTTTTTAGTTCATCAAATCCCCTCCTCAGATTCTATTTAAATGACATTAACATTTGTTCACTGGGAATAGGACTGATATTATCAACTTACCTAACAAGGCCTATGAAATTTGAGACAGACTGTGGGAAAATGTTGGCTCAATGGATAGTACTATGTCCCTGTTTCTCTTTTCTAGGCCAGAATGTCAGCGAGATAAGTCCCTGAATTCACACGAGTTACTTTCTCTGCCCTGGCTACACACTGCATGGCAGATGGCCGAGTGTGGTCTAATGTTCTTTAGTAACTTAAGTGTGGGATGGAACCAAAGCCAAGTTATTATCTTCACTTTTTTTTCTTGATCAGAGAAACAGCCTTGAAACTCATGACCCCATTCTTACATAGTGAAATGTCTTTTATAAGGAAAAAAATGATTATTTCTACTTTTTGTCATAGTATACGTACTTTATAAGTTTGATTCCTACTTCAATTTTGTCTTAGATACTTATCATATATTTTCAAGAGGTCATATCGATCCTTTTGCTGAACTCTTTCCAGTCACCACTTGGTAACAAATATCTCAAGAAGATTCCTCCTCTCATAGATTCTTCAAGAAGAGGTGATGAGAACAGAATTTCCTAAGTTCTTGCATGTTAAGAATTGTGTTTTACAGCCTCACTCCTCACTATTTGACAAACACCTTGGTTAGTTGACAAATCCGTGGATTTCACTTTTTTTTTTCCATTTCATGTGCTCTGTGTTCTGCTTTATGAGTTTACAAAAGTCTAATGCCAGGCTAATTCTTTTGACCTTGAAAGTTATTTGAACATTTACCTGAAAACCTTGAAGATTTAATCTTAATATTTGAAATCTGTTAAGTTATTGAAAAGGTATTTGTAGCAGTATATATGAATAATCAGAAATAAGTAATCAGAAATAAGTGATTCTAACTTCATTTCCACGCCTCTTCTTTCTTCCCTTCCTTCCTCTCTGCCAGTCTGTCTTACTACTTTCTTGATTATAGCCCAGCCCAGTTCTCTCCCTGAAGGACAATTCCTTCTGCCTCCTGGCTCCATGCTCTTGGTTCTGTTCTCTGAGTTATCCTTCCTTTTCTGTAAGAAGTAGCCTGAGTCTGCCACACAATGGTTTTTTGAGCTTGTTCCTGTTGGCACTAAGTTGGAAATCCAAAGTCCTCTTTCCATTTCGTGCTGGCTCTGCCCTCTTCAGTCCAAACTAGTATAAACAGATCTTTAACTTGCCAATATAAAATGCCAAGACAGATGGAAATAAATTAAAAGTGCACTAAACACTTACATAAAGAAGGAATTAAGAAAATAAACAGCTTTAGGCCCTGGTCCCAGACACACTGGGTCAAACCCACAGTCTGCCACCTTCTAGTTCTGCAAACATGGGCTTATATAAATTTCCTTTATTCTAGTATTATCATGCTAAAATGTAGATGTGGGGCATAAAACAGTAAACATTTAAAATACTTTCAGGATCTGCTACATAGTGAAAAGTAAATACATGTTGGTGATTGCCCAACGGCTGTTATTCCTTCCTGTGCTGCATTTATGTTCTGCAGAGTATGAACAAATTAACAAAAAATGATCAGTGGCAAAGAAAAAAGAACTACAAGCTGTATAGTCATTTTGACCAACATTGAAAAAAATAAATAACAAGTAATGGTAAACTCCTGAAAATTTTATCTTGTTTTTTTTATCTTTTGCGTAAAAAGGGAGCATGGTTTAATGAAAACAATATTGAGCAGAAGTTGGAAGCTTGGTTTTTTTTACTGGTTCCTCTTACCAGTAGTCAGTTGATGTGAGCAACTCACAAGCATCTGAGGCTGTTTCTACAGAAACTTGCAGAATAAGAATTACATCCATATCTGTTCTCTCCCCACGGTTACTGCCAGTCTTAGTTACTTTCTCGTTGCTGAGACAAAATTATCCGACACCCAAAGTTAAAGGAGGTTTATTTGGCTCACAGTTTGTAGAGGTTTCAGCTCATAGTTGACCAACTCCAAGGCAGGATGGCATAACAGAGGGGCATCATAGAAGACAAACAGCAACAGCAATAAGCAACAAGCCCCAGCCGCAATCACAGCTTTCTGTCACGTATATCTTACCCAGGCTACCCACCCTACTCGCACACACCCTAATCCCAGCCTTGAACCATAAATCAGTCTCAGCACAACATACTTGATCCCAGCAGCACAAACACTAGATTCAGCCACCTCCGAAAAGCCCAGTCTATGACCACATGAGGTTTGGAGGGGACATCTAGATATAAGCCATAACACTGTCACTATCAAATGAGACGATGAAACTATCAAAAACACTTTTCTGAATATTCACCATGTGCCAGGCACTCAATATACATGATTTCATTTAGACCTCTCCAAAACTCTGTGAGGGAAATATTATTTTGAGAACTTACGTGTAAAGGAACGGAGACTCAGTTTAAGTAACTTGTTTTGAGTTACTTTTAAAGGATAGAGCAGATATGAATCTAGATGCTATCTGGATGAATCTAGATTGAAACAGACAGGGTTCGCTATCAGAGCTAAAAAATCACTTCCACCTGATCAGCAAGAATGACTTTCAGCCCTGTCCTAAAAGGACTGCCTACTAAAAGTCAAAAATGAACCTTTGGATTCAGGAAAGGCTAAACCTGAAGAAAGGAGTAGAAGACTAAGCTTCAGGGGAAATAAACTGGAAAAATAAAAATAAGCCCAAGTGGGGCATGGATGCTAAGGCAGGAAGATCACAACTTCAAGCCCATCTTGAGCAACTTGGTGATATAGAAAGATCCTGTCTCAGAATTTTTAAAAATTATGAATAAAAAGGGCACAAGCATCACCTTTATCCCCAAAGCAGAGAAACACCCAACCGAAAAAGAGACCTATAGGCCAATCTCACTAATGAACATAGATGCAAAAATCCTTAATAAGATACTGGCAAATAGAATGCAGAAGAT
>NW_004624751.1:20801400-20839159 GCF_000247695.1 Heterocephalus glaber
GCTGGAACAGAGGTTAGGTAGAACTCTTGAAGACATTGGTGTAGGAAAAGATTTTATGAACAAAACCTCAGTTGCCCATGAACTAGCACACACAAGAACAACAAGTGGGATCTCTTCTTACTAAAAAGCTTCTGCACAGCAAGGAAAACCACCAACAGAGTGAAGAGACAACACACAATGTGGGAAAAAATTTTCACCTGCTGTTCCTCAGACAAAGGTCTACTATCTCGAATCTATAAAGATCTTTAAAAAATCAGACCCCCCCAAATTTAAAGACCCAATCAATCCAAAAATGGGCATCTGAAATGGACAGACATTTCTCAGACAAAGAAGTAGAAATAGCAAAGAAACATATGAAAAAATGTTCAACATCACTGGTCATTCGAGAGATGGAAACGAAAACAACACTGAAATTCCAGAAAGAAAGAATGGCTGCTATCCTGAAATCAACCAATAACAAATGCTGGCTGGGATGTGAGGAAAGAGGAACCCTGCTCCACTGCTGGTGGGAGTGTAGACTGGTGCAGCTACTGTGGAAATCAGTGTGGAGATACCTCAAAGAACTAGGACTGGAAGTTCCACTTGACCCAGCTATTCCCCTGCTGGGTATCTTCCCCAAAGAACTAAAAGAATCATACCACAGTGCCATATGTGCACCCATGTTCATAGAAGCACAATTTGTAATAACTAAAATGTGGAAGTAGTCCAAATGCCCATCAACTGGAGACTGGATAAAGAAAATGTGGGGTTTTTTATAAAATGGAGTACTACTCAGCCATAAAAAGTGAGAAATTAGAGACATTTATAGCTAAATGGATGCAAATTGAGGAGATACTTTTAAGTGAAATAAATAGGGCACACATGTGTAAATACTGAATAGTTTCTCTAGTGTGAGAAGCTCAAAGTGTAAATAAGGACTAAAAGGTATAATAGATAATGTGAAATAGGAAGAAAAGGAGCAAAGGGAAAGGGCAAGTGGGAGGGGTAGGGGAAAGGAAAGAAGGGAATGGAATTAATATAAGAAAATGAAAAAATGGAAACAAAGTCTTTGTAAATAGGGAGGGATGGAGAGGTTGAAGAGAGAGCAGGGGAATGGGGAAAAAATAAGAACCAAGAGAGATTATATAAAGGTACAAATTTCCAATGATGAATGTCATTATATTGTATACCTAAAATGTACCAATAAAATTAATTTTAAAAATAAATAAATAAAAATAAAAATAAAAAGGGCAGAAGATACAGCTTAGTGTGAAGGCCCTCAGTTCAATCCCCAGTACCAAAAAAAATCAGCTTTTATTAAGTTCACTTCACACTTCATGTATTCATAGACGTCCCACCTGCTCTAACCTCATTCCAACTACCTGTAATCCTTTTTTCCTCCTTGAAACTTGCTTTCAGAGAGCAGTAAGAGTTGAACATGCTGGTATGTTTGCAAATGGTATCTTTTCTTCTGTTATCTAACGGCTGGTGTTCACTCAAAGATCACATTAGAGGTAGGGCTCTAGGTTTTAGATCCAGCTGGGTCCTACAGAATTCAACCCATGTTCCTGTGGGCCCTCTCACTGATAAGAAACCCAGATTCATCACCTGATTCTTTTAACACAAAGAATTGCCATCACAGAGAAAGAAATAGTGAGGATGCACTATTACAATTCCCTAGGAAATGAAAACTTTCATGTTGACTCCTGCTTAAGGTTGAGCCTAAGCCTGCTCCTTGATCCATAAACGTATGGGGAAGGACTTTGTTGTGCACAATCTTGTCCCTACTTTTCACTTCCTCCCCTCCAGAGCCCCCATGTTAGTGATATATCTCTCCTCACTCCATCTCCAGAGTTGGGCAGGAGCTGCCATCTTGTTTCACGTCCCAAACTGTTTACAATACCTAGGTAATATGTCTTATGTGCAAAACTGTTTTGAAATATGAACTCTGGAAAGTGTCTTTACTTCAGAATCTCTTTACTCAGGATAAGGTTTGTTCTACAAACCTCTACAAAGTTTTGGACTTTGGATTATGGGAATTATTTATAATCTGCTCTAGTTATCAAAAAAAAGCAAAATAAGGTCACTGCGATCTCTTAGCAGGTACACTTATCTCCACATACTGGCTAACAGTTTCTGGAAAGGGTTAAAACTGAGACAAGAGTAGATTACACTCCCAGAGAAAGAAGAGGTGTAATTAGTAGAGAATTGGCATTTATTTCTCTGTTATAATTCAAGCTTAATTAAAATATCAATTGGTCATATTTATATTGATCACATAATAATTAAGAGAAAGAGAAAATACTATACATCCCCAGTTTAACACCTAATCCAGAGTGGGAGTACTCCAAAACTATTTGCTGATACCTAAAGATCAAATTAATCATAGCAATTCATATTATTTAGAATATATCAAAACAAAGTGGAGAAGAATAAAACAGTTGTGCTCTACAGAATAGGAAAAGGAAAACACTAACTTTGAAGACAGCCTACAAGGCAGACATCATCAGTAAAGATTACTCTTGACTTTTGTTTAATGTAGAAAAATGCATTTATCCTAATTACATCTTTTTCATAGAGGACATTGATGCATTGTTACTACTCAGAAAATACAGGAATGTGGAAATACAAACTCTAATAAAAACCTTCTGGCTTCTTTTCAGTTCCTAGCACATACTGCAGAGTTCATGCTATGGTTATCAGGAGAAATCTATGAAAAATAAAGCTGAACAGAACTGCAGACCAGCAACAGGCTTAACCTTGTCAAGTAAGGATGAAGCCGGAAGTGCTATGTGACACTGACTGACAGAAATGCAAACCCACGAAGGGAACACACTGAAAAAATAGATGGTAAAGTTAATGAGTTCTGTACACTACCATACCCAAGATCAGAGAAGACTGATATATACGTTATGTGTTCTGGTAAACTGCTAAGTTCAGGAGCCCTTTTTCACCTTTTTGCAATGCTGTTTATGTAATCCTGATCGAGGTCAATGAGGGTCAGGTGGAGAGATAGCATTTCTAATTGTACAAATTACATTCCTGATGTCCTAATACCAAGGTTATTATAGTTTAAAAGTTGTACACCAGGCTATAGAAGGGGAAAGGATTTTTAGACTACAGCAAAATTATTTTGTTTAGTTCTTTAAAAACTTACTATACTCTTCTAAAAATTGTGGTAAAATACGTATAACAGAATTTACCATCTTCACCATTTTTAAGTGTGTAACAAGGGCATGTTAAGTTCATTTCATTGTTTTGCAAGCAATCTCCAGAACTCTTCTCATCTTGCAGAACTGAAACTCTGTATCTATAAAACAACTTCCCCTCTCCCTCCTCCAGGTCTTGGCTACCACCGTTCTACTTTTTATCTATATGAATCTGACTATTCCAGGTGCCTCATATAAGTATTTGTCTATATATGACTGCCTTCTTTCACTTAGCATACCATCTTCAAGCTTCATCCATGTTGTAGCATGTGTCAGAATTTCCTCTTTTTAGGGCTGCATGATATTCTGCTATATGTATGCATTACATTGTTTTTATCCATTCTTCTATCAGTGGATGCTTGGGTTGCTTCCAACTTTTGGGTATTGTGAATAATACTACTACAGAGTAGACTTCCTGCTTTAATCCTGTGTTTAAGTGTATCTCAAGACACACATTCATGAAAAAACTGCACTATCAAATTGCTCACATTCCCAAAATGGGAAAACTGAGAAATATGAGAAGACTAACCACAAAAAAATGTGATATGCCTTTCTGCTAAAATATTAATTATAATAGTCTCCAAATATTATATTCCATGCTCAGAAACTTTTCTGGTTTTGTTATTTTTGTTATTATTTATTTTAATGAAAGTTTCAGTTGTACCATACCATTCATAATCATTCTGTTAAGGCAACTAATATGCACCACTACTGCTGCTCTTGTCTGTAGGAGAGCTCGCGATACTGAGAAGAAAAGAAACCTAATTAATTCTTCCTCAGAAAGAAAGGAAACATACCACAACAGTTACTATTATATCCTGGGGCTCATTGAAAATAAGTAAGAAGATTAACATTATCTTTTTGGGCTTTTTTTTTGGTACCGGGGATCGAACTTGGGACCTTGTGCTTTCGAGGCAGGCAGTGGAACCACTGAGCTAAATGCCTGGCCCTAAAATTATCATTTTGAATATAAGGACACAAAGGAAAGAAGATAAACATATGATTGGAAAACTCTCAACATTCGGTGACTGAATGGATAAGCATTTTAAAATGACAAACTGATATGAAAACAAATACTCATATTACATTATGATGAAAACAGCTGTTAGAATGTGATTAGTATTTTCTGGGTGAGGAAAAGGCCTGCCAAAAATGGGCAAAGGGTAAACTGCTACAGCAGTGATCTTCAACCTTTCTGGCACCAAGGATCCATTTTGTGGAAGATAATTTTTCCAAGGGCTGGGGAGGTGGGAATGGAGTGGATTATTTTTTTAGTTCTTTTCCTATTAGTGTATGTTTATAATACATAATCATTACATTCCCCAGAGCTAGCATCACTGCCTCAGCTCCACCTCAGATCATCAGGCATTACATTTTCATAAGAAGCATAAAACCTAGATCCCTCACGCATGCAGTTCACAGTAGGGTTCACACTTCTATGAGAATCTAACATCACTGCTAGCTAATATGACAGGAAGGAGAGTTCAGGTGGTAATTTGAGCCATGGGGATTGGCTGTAAATACAAATGAAACTTTCCTCAATTGCTTGCAATTCATGTCCTCACTTCCTGCTGTGTAGCCAGTTCCTAACAGAACACTCTGTACAGGGAGTTGAGGGTCCCTTTGCTATAGGCCTCAGGATGTCAAGTCTTTGACTGCAACAATCAAATTAGCTTCAAAACTACTCCAATTTTAATAGACCTACTTGTATTTTTGTGGAAAAAAAGATTGTTTAAAAATAGCTACTATTAAGATATAAATCAAATTATTACTTTTGGGATCAAGAAACTACTCTCTAACTGAAACATGACTTAATTGGTCATCGCCAGAAGCCAGAAACCTGATTCTGTTCTCTTCATTTGTTCAAAGAGGTTCGGACGTCACAGTTTTTCTTTCAGTGGAAGTGTCTCATCAACACTAACAAAAGTGTGTACAAACCTGAAATTCTAATATCTTGTTTAAGGGAAGGAAGGGAAACACATTATTAACAATGTCTTTTCTGTATTAGGCACCAGCATTTGGTACCTTTCAGTCTGTTCTCATTTAAACCTTGGAGCACTTCTGCAAGGAGGCAAAATTTGTTCCATTTTACAGATGAAGAAACAAGAGCTTGAGAAACTATGTAACTTGCCCCAGGTCATGGAGCTAGTAAGTAACAAAGCAGGAATGGGGACTCAGGTCTGTCTGGATTTCAAACCCATGCTGCCTCCTTTAATGTGAGCTTAAATTTTAGAAATTCCTCTAATATCACTGTGCCTGATGGATCTATTTCAAATGTCTGTATTATTTCTAGCTATTTTGGAAGTATTTTCTCAAATACTTTGCAAAGTTTTGAGCCATGAGACCCTAATAAATAATTGTGTGCTAAAGAAAAGATGTAAGATTAAACCACATATACAATAGGGCCAGGGATTTAGCTCAGTGACATAGAGCCTGCCTTGAAAGCACAAGGACCTGAGTTCAATACTTGGTGCCAGAAAAATAAATAAATAAATAAATAAACAAATAAATAAATAAATAAAAACTACATATACAACATTTTCTAGACAGCTTCATGATTCTAAATTATCAATCTAGAATGGTGGTTGAGGTTACTTTTGCATGTATTTACTGCTTGTCATATCACAGAATCGCAAGATATGCCAATCATCTCCTTTTGTTAATATCGTCTTTTACATTAATTGACTAATAGGGCCAGGGATTTAGCTCAGTGGTCTTGCTGCCTGCTGCCCAAGTGAAAGGACCCGAGTTCGATCCCTGGTACCAAAAAAAAAACATGAATTGACTGATAAATTTGTGGGATAAACAAAGTGCTAACTGCATGAATCCACAAATATGAACAAATGGGTGGGGGGAAAGGCACACAGTTCACTATAGGGCTTTCAGAAGAGTCTGAAGTCCCATTTCAGGACACATATCTAGGATCCAAGAAACAGAAGACATTCTAGGATTTGCCAGATCTTTGAAACAGAAAATCTGAGAAATAGTCAAGTGAAATCAACTCACCATATTCTCTTTGGAAAGCTCAGTAGCTTTGCAGATTCCTGCCTATAGAAAGTTAAACCACACTGTCTTCCTGCCTAAATCTTAGGTGGTGAATTTCTGGTACTTCAAGCCATGGTGATATTTTACACTAAGCAGTTGATCTACATATTGCTTGAGTTGTTTCTAGCTTATTATTTTCCCAACTCGTCTGTAGGTACTTATCATGCTTCCTACAATCTCAACCTCTTAATTGCTCAGTCCCTACCAACTACTCCTGTGGAGAGAGTTAGTGTTCTCAAAGTAAGGTAGAAGGTTTATGAGAATGTCCTGTGAAACTTTTTGAAGCTCTCAGAGTTTACCCAACCCCAATCTTTCACTCATCTGCTGTTTTGATAGTTACCAATCAAGGAGAATTGCCCAAATCTTGGGAAAACGCATGATGTATGAACTTTGAAGAATTATGTCCCAGCCTGGGAGAAGGGGAACATGTCAGCATTTAGTGTAAGGGATCAATGCTAGATATGCTAGAAAAAGCTCAGAATTATCCTGATACATATAACTTCTTAAGATCTATACCAATGGCTCCCTAGCTTTTAGATTTGGCTAACTAGAGCAATGTAAAAGAAGTTCCTAAAAAAATAAACATTCCAAACTAATAGTTCAAATCTGGGCATGGTGATGCACAGCTATAATCCAAACAACTCAAGAGGCTGAGGCACGAGGACTTCAAGTTCAAAACCAACCTGGGTAACTTAGTGACTTAGCAAGACCCTGTCTCAAAATAAAAGGACTGGGGATGTAACTCAACGGTGAAGCACTTGCCTAGCATGTGCAAGGCTCTGGTCTGATTCTCAGTACTGAGGCAGGAGATTAGGGCATGGTACATTAGCTGGGGAAGGGGGATGACTTGTCAATTATAGAGTTCAAAGACATATGAGCAGAAGGTATTCCAAAACCCTGCACTTGGAACCAATCAGAGAGTGCTATCTTCAATTCTTCCCATGAGAACCAAGCAGGTTTGTGATAGGACAGCCTAGACCTGACCTCAGCCTGAGGAGTGAGAGATACAAACATGGCCACCACTGAGCTCTTGGCCACTGTAACCTCTCTCCTACAGTGTTCTGCTCTCACCTTGTAAAGTATACTTCTTTTCCTACTTATTTGTCAGGAACAAATGAGAACTTCTCAAGGGGATCACACCCATAGGTTCCATTTTACCCACATGCTATCATGTGTAATCAGTGCCTAACTATTTATAAACCAAGCTCTTTCTTTCCTGCCGCACGGTTTTCACCACACCCAAAAAGGAAGGACAGGCATCATTATATCCATTTCAGGGAGAAGCAAGTTTAGGCACTAGGTGAGTCAATCTGTTGCCCAAGGCAACATGACCAAAAGAAAGTGGCAGAATCAAAAGTAAAACCTTATATAGCAAGTGTTTAGAAATTTTATAACAAATTATAATGCATATTTTCCCTGTTAAATCTAAAAATAAGTAAAGTAGGGTTCATATTTTGTGTGTCTTAGAGGGTTTTAACTTTTTTCATAATTTCACTGTATTTTAAAAAGTATCAATTCCCAAAATTTGAAAATTAAAGAAAAAGAAACTAATGCTTCACCACAAAAAGTTTGGGAAGCACTGTTGGACTCTTAAGATTCTTCGAAAAAGTAAATCAACATCCAGGCTCCAAAAGCCTGGGTGAAAATAAGTATATTTTAGTAATCTGACACACAATTTCATAATACTTTATGAGTAATAAAATATTTACAGAATGTGAGAATTTTCTGACCAGCTTACAAAAGCAGAATATAAGGCACAAATTGCTAAAGACTGTATTTTAAAAGAGAAAAACCAAGGACTGCATCCAAAAAAATCAAGGTTAATCAAATCAAGGACAGAAGATGAGCTTGACATTCATAGCTCCTTCTTCATGGACAGAATAAAGCCATGACCCTGTGCAAACACAGCCCCAGCACTGACCTTGTCAGATGTCCTCTGAGCCACTGACCTTCTGTCCTGGAGACAACATCCAGTGCTTTTCCCAATGCCTTAGTTCACTTTTGGGTCAGGAATAAATAGCAAAAGGGAGTCCCTGGTGTCCAGCTGAATGATAGTGGAAACTGCTTAAAGCAGTCTTGAAGAACTGGGCTTAGATAATATCTGAATTCAACCTCAGTAAAATTTGCAACATTAACATGAGATTATTTTTTAGGCAATAAATGGTGTTCTATAGTTTCTGTCCATTATAAGGTGTCCTTTAAAGCCATGGTGTTTTTAATAGAACTGCCTTGAACATTCTCCTAAATGTGAATTGCTTCATATTCAAGTTTCTTTTCATTACCTTAATTTTCATGTCATTATAATCCTTTGTTCCACCCCAAGTAGCACTTTACCTTCCTTGGTATTTAGACACCCAAGTAATTGCAGATGTTTATCAAGGCCTATCTTTGCTGTCTGTAAGCCAAAGTGAACCTATTTAATTCCTTTAACCTGGCCTCCCAAGTCAGTCTCCTCAGGCCGCCCCCCCACACACACCCCACCTCATCATCTTCTTGATTTCTTGTCTGAACTTTTTCCAAGAAAATGTCTACAACTTTCCTGGTCTCAGGCTTCCAGAACAAATGTGGTTTTCAGGTGCCATTTCATCAGAATCACTTCCCCACCCTGGGGTAAATCTCTTAAATTCTTTACATCCCTTTGGTCTTTTTTCTCTCTTCCTCTATCCAGGGTGGGTCCCAGGTATTCCACTGCCCAAGGCTTTTATGCCATATAATTGGATTCATTTCAGAAGGGCTCATACTTTCTGTCCTCCCCCTTCTTTCCTTCTGAATTATAGATAAACACTAACTTATCTGGCTGCAAAAGACCATAAATAATTGCAAGGTTTTGTAGTATTTGGAAAGGTCACAGACTCTGGGATATGGATTTGTGGAAACTGGCAATTCACTTAATTCCTATGAGCTTCAGTCCTCTCATCTTTAGAAGTAGGCAGTTAACTGGGAGGCCATCAGGCCAAGGTAGTTCCTGTGCCCTAGGTTCCTATATAAGCAAACCAACACCCAACTCAGTAAACAGTTAAATGAAACTTAAGTTTAACCAGTCAGAAAGTGCCAAATAACCTCTGCCTAGGGGCTTTCACTGGAATCACTCAAATAAGTGCCCTGCTCCACTTAACCAATCAAATATTTTATTTGATTCATTTCCACATTTGCCTTAGGAAAGCCTTCCCCTCAAAGCCCTTCTGCAGAGCCTCAAACTCCATGCCGCCATCTGGAACTGCCCAGTTCAGGAATCACTATCTGCTCAAATAAGCTCTTTAGATCTTTAATGTGCCTAACTTAATCTTTTAACATAGATATAAAGTTGTAAGTATAAGAAAAATATATACCATTATATATTTTAGGAATTATATAAAATAAGGGGACTTTGTTAATGTTCTGTTATAATAATGCAGTGTTAGAAAAAACAATAATGTAACAAAATGTCTTCTAAAGTTAATGCTGCCTATGAAAGAAATGCTATCAGTAACCCAAACTTCTTGCTTTCTCCTTCACAAATCTCAATTCAAACATTCATTTATACTGAAGCTCTACTCTATGGTGGGTATTCTTTTAGATGCTAGGTTGAATCGCTTCTCAGCCTTTTGGCTAAGATCAAGTGTAGATGCTAGGTTGAAATATATAACTCTTTACATACTGTGATGCCATTGTATAATATTATTTGAAATCAATATTTACCTCAAAAAAGTAAATAATGCCTTTTAATTTTATTAAATGTTGATATTTTAACAGTATATACACCCCTCTTTTGTTCACTTATATTCTTAGTTACTGGGGTAATTTCTATTCAAGTTGTTTAACATGATAGCAGATAATACCTCAAATAGGTGGCATAGATATTGGATCAATTAATATTCAGTTAACTAATAAACAAAATATAAAATAATCTCAGAAATAACAATTATGGGCTGTGGTTTAAATATGTTTTATCCCCTTGGAAGGCTTATGTTGATATCTAATCCCACTGCGAAGTAGTAACAGGATGGAAACTTGATTAAACATGGTGTTTAGAGATGGTACCTTTAGGAATTAATTAGGATTAGACAAAGTCATCAGGGAAGGGCTCCCATAATTGAATCCCTGTGGCATTATAGTAAGAGAGAGAGAGGAACAAGAAGACACTCACACTTACAGTGCATACTCCCTGTCTCTTGGCATGCGATGTCCTGCACCACCTCAGGTTTCTGTCAGCAAGAAGGCCATCATAAGATGTGACCTCAACCTTGGACTCCTAGAAAAGTAAACCAAAATAAACCTCTTTCCTGTATAAAGTATGCAGCCTCATGTGTTTTGATATAGTAAGAAAAAAAAACAGACTCGAAAAGTATGCTATATATATTTATCTACTAAAAATTAAGGTATATATTAGTCTCAACAAAGAAAGAATGATAATGTAATAATCATATTTCATTTTAAAGGTCTAATTCTGCCATGTAAATTGATGGACAAGTTTTCCCTATGGTAAATTTGCATGGAATGATAATGCCAGATTGCAAATTCAAGTGGCCAGTTTTCCTTTCCAAAAACATAACATTCCAAAAGATGTTAATATATGCTCAATTCTTTTTTTTTTTTTTTGTACCAGGGATCGATCTCAGGACCTTGCGCTTGTGAGGCAGGCGGCAGAACCACTGAGCTAAATCCCCAACCAACCCAATATATAGTCAATTCTTGATTTTAGGCAGTGGATAACTCATTTGAGCACCATTAGGTAGTAACGAATTCACCCTAATTAAGCCTTAAGGCTTAAGTCTGGGAGTACCAAACAGAAAAAGATTCCCAATTCTTAAAAAAAAGATTTTTAATTTTAATAAGAGAAGCTCTTTGTAGACTGCTCAATTCTCATCAGTTTTTCTAAATGTCAAAGTATATTACATACACATCATATTAATTATTTCAATATAAAAATAGTAAGGCTCAGAAGATATTTTTGAATTAGTGACATAACGCAATATGGTTTGTTTTCTGGTTTTTGGTTTTTTGGGGTTTTTTTAGTGCTGAGAATCAAACTCAGGTCCTTGTGCTTGCGAAGCAGGCAGCAGAACCACTGAGCTAAATCCCCGGCACAGTGCAATATGTATCTCTTCTATTGCTTCTTTAGTAATTTCATTTTATCACATCTAAAATTTCAAATTTTTCTATGACAAAATTACTGATTATTAATTTATGAGCCACTCCAGAAATAATAAGTACTATATTTAAGGAAAGACAATGACACATGCTATGCCAAGAAACTTTTAAAACAAAAGAATAATTTGAAAAAATAGATATTAACATCACATTAAAGAAAATTATTATCCTAAGTGTAGTAGAGCAAATATTTTTAGGAATCCATGTGCTAAAATTCCTAGTTCAAAACTTCTTTTCACTTCTTTCTTCTACTCACCTCTAACATCTTGCAGTCTGGATAATTTTTCGAACAGCACACAGTTCTCAAAAAGCACAAAGCCCCAAACCTTCATATTTAGGAAGAGGGGTCAAAGACAAAGCGGAATTCAATTTAATAATTTTATCTCTTTTTTTTTCTGCTTAGAAATGAGAGGCATTTAAAAACAGAGTTGGAATATATAAAGAAAACTAGTTATTTTGGAGAGCATAAAAATAGTAATGACATTTATAATTCAATATTTTTACCTTAAACTCTTAATTTTTCTTAAAACAAACAAGAAAAGCTTGAGAAGATATATAGTAATAAATATCTTAATAAGATCAAAAATAAAGTTACAAAATAAAAGCCAATCATTGAGAAAGAAAAGATTTCAATCATAAATGTGAACAGAATAGTAAAAAATTATCTGTGAAGATAGTAAAATAGGAAACATGATCACCTATTTTGGTCCTTTGAACTTAAAGGTTAAAAACATAAAACATCAATTTCTTGGGTAAAATAGTAAAGATAATTTATATTTTTACATTGTGGAGCTTAATAGCAAATGTTCTTAACAATTTCCCAACAATTATAGAAGTCCTTTTTAAATGACCCTCCTACCATAACCCCTATTTTTCAAACAACATATTCTAGAGGTAAAAATTAAGTCTGATAAAAGTATTTACCAATTTCATCCTAATTGAAAAAACAATCCATTTCAAATACCTAAGCAAAATGGGCAAAACAGCTGTGACCGAGTGTCTGCCATTTTTATTTCCCTCCTATTTCCCTATGATAGCTGCTATGACAACTAAAGTTTAAAAAAATAAAAGTAACTACATCTCAGTAGGCACAGAAGTGGTTATTACCATTGGTGGACAACATTAGCCTCATTATTGCTAAGACCCATCAATATCCAAGTCAGGGCTGTCTCATATCATAAGGGTTGATGTCTAGGCGAAGACTCTCATTTCCCATGTCTTCAGGATGGCCAGCACCAGAAGTGATGAATGATGATTCAGTGAATGAAGAATTTATTTAATGAAACACAAAGAGTGTTTCTTGAGGCTGTTATATCCCCCCTAACCCCAGAAAATGTGGACTAAGCTAGAAGATACGGTGCTACTGATAGGAGTCTCTCTCTCTCTCTCTCTCTCTCTCTCTCTCTCTCTTCCCTCTTTTCTTTCAATCAATGAGAGCATCTTGCTTTCTCTTCAGACAGTCCTTTCTCAAGAGGTTTCTGGGCATTAACGTAGAGATTTTCCCAAAGAACTGTCCCACCTATCCTCAGACGTACACCTCTGAACCTCTGACCTTTTCCCATTTACATCTCCACAGAAACATAGTATCTCCAGCATAAATATTCTCATCTCCACCCAAAACTAACTCTTTCCCAACCTTCATTTTGGCAAAAGGCACCTGTATCTATTCAGTTGATCAAGCCAAAAATGTAGAAGTCAGCTGTAAATCTGTTGCCCTTATCCCCTCCATCTAGTTCTCTAGCAGGTTGTAACAGCATTATGTGCAAACATTCATGCTTCTGTGAGAGTCTCCTAGTTGCTTTCCCACTTCCATTTCTGTCTCTGTGCTATCTGTTCCCCCCATAGTAATCAGAGTGACCTTGTAACAAGGCAACTCACTGTGTGAGAATCCAACTCCTTATCCCAGCCTACAAATCTCAGTACGGTCCAGCCTTCCCTGCCTGATATTAATTTGCTGATGCATAATAAATTACCCCAATACTTGGTGACTTTGAAATAGCATTTTCTAATATCATGATTTCTATCAGTAAGGATTCATGGGTGATCTAGCTAGGTCTTTTGCTTCAGGGTCTCTTTCAAGCCACATTTAAGGTGTTGGCCAGAGACACAGTCGTCTCAGAGCTGGACTGGGGAGGATAGTCTTCCAAGCTCACACACATGGTAGTTAGTGGGATTTAGTTCACTACAGGCTGTTAGTCTGAGGATGTCAGTTACTCACTAGTTACTAGCCATTCAGATCAGTCCAAAGGGGAGCTCAAAACATTGCAGCTTGCTTTACCAGAAGGAGTGAGCCAAAAAGAGCCAGAGAGACAAAGAACTCAGACAAAAAGTCAGTTTTTCACAACCTAATCTCAGAAGTGATGTTTCTTCACTTTTCTCATATGCTATCTGTTAGAAAAATGTATGTCTGGCTCGAACACAAGAGGAGGGAACAAGACAAGAGCACACACACCAGGAAGTAAAAATCACTAGGAGCCATGTCAGAAGCTGCACATCATAGCTCCTCTTAAATTTCATCTTTGATGGCCCTCACTTTTATTCTCCAGGCTCCCAACACCTATCCTTTAAATACACTAAGCTTGACTTTACCTTAGGATCTTTGCCGTAGCTATTCCTGCCTGGAAAGCTGGTTCCCAGATCTTCATGGACTAACTTCCCTCTGATGAATCCCACTGCCTTTTCCTGAACACACTAGCTAAAGTTATGACCCACCCTTGACCCATTCTATCCTGTAACTCTGTTCTATTTGGGAGCTTGAGACCAAGTCACCAAAACAATCAGTCCTTTCTGATTCCTCCAGGAGTATCAAAAAAACCAAGATAACCAAATAAAATTTAAAAAAAAAAAAACACTTTGGACTGGACAAGTGAAAGGGCTGGTCATCAAATATGTTCCCCAAAGTTGTAAAGCATTAAAGATGTTAAGAGCAGTCAATGTGTTCCCATTTCTACTGGGATATGACACTCACCTGGACTTCTAATGTGGACATGGGACTTGATTTGACCCTATCTGGATACACAGCAAGAAATAAGAATACAGCAAATATATTTAGGATTTTTTTTTTACTGAGTTAAATATCTGCACAAAATAAGGTTAACTTATCAGTAACCTTTAATTTTCCTTTTATCGCCCAATACAATCAGTGTTTATATATATTCATATAAAAATAGAAAAACAGAACGGTTGGCCTAGTGCTGCAAGTAGCAAGAAATTTCAATTAAGTCTCTCATTAATGTATAACAATTTTAAATTACATCTCTGAGAAGCAAGCACTCTACAGACTTCAAGACATGAGGAATCAAGAAAGTCTGGATAGCTCCGAGAGGAAGTTCTTAATTTCATAGCAAGTCAGAGCACGCAGAGAATTCAGCTATTTCATAAGGTTTACACAGTGGCTCCTTCCAAACCAAAAGGGGTATTTGGCCATGATCTCTGTATTTCTCCAAACAAAGACATTGTGATTTTAGCACATGCCCAACATTGATAAGGATGTTTTTATTCCTGGGAGATTTGATTTCAAAAAGGTTCATGTTTCATCTGCAGAATGTAAGATTTGATTTAAACAAGTAAATCCATATTTGCCTAGGTTGCCCTTTTTGAATGCTGGCGTGAGAAAGACACTGCCCATGAGATGTGAATGTGCTGCTTCCCTTGGTGATACCTGAACTGAGTGACCTCGCCATGGTTACTGGAGAATTTAGGCCACAATGGAGTGCTAATCCTCAGGAAACGGCCACAGGATATGCTAGTAGAACTGCAAACGTCGCTGGGGAACAGCGAGGACTGTTTTCCTTGGTGTTTACAGTTTTCCTTCCCATCCAAGTCTCAGAGGATAAAAAGCAGATTTTGCTTTGTTATGATTTGTCTATTCACTGTCAAACTTTCAGGACCAACTACACACAAGACTTCATGAGAGCAAAGCTGCTTTGTTTTTCATTATAATTTGTCACAAAATACAAGAGACCAAATCTAAAGATAAAAAAAGAAGAGAAATTACTTTTTTTTCATATTTCCTAATGATAAATTTCTCCTGAGAAACAGAAGCAAACATCTCATTGTTTAAAAAACAAAAACTGAGCTGAGCATGGTAGTACATTTCTGTAATCCCAGCATTCTGGAAAACTGAGGCAGGAGGATTACAGATTCGAGCCCAGCCTGGGCAGTTTAGCAATTTAGGGAGACTTTGTCTCAAGATAAAAGATAATGGGCTGGATTGTAGCTCAGTGAAAAGGCCCTGAGTTGAAACTACAATACTGAAAATACACACACACAAACCTGGGAGGCAAAGTGGAAAGTATATTGTATCGTTTGATAAAAGGTCAAAATATCAACTAAGGATTTCCCTGTTAGCTCTCAAATTCAACTTAATTCTAACATTAATACACATGTATTTTAATTTGATAAACTAAATGAAAAAAGAAAATACAATTTAAAAATAAAACAGCTAAAATACAAAATTTCTGAAATAGTAATGATGGTCAGAGCAGACTGACCCTATTATATATATTTTTTTTTAATTTTTTTTTCCTATTATATATTAAATCAATTATGACACTACACTCTTACACATAGTATATTCTTGCCATATGCAAATAAAGATAGATCAACAGAATGGAATGTAAATTGGAGAAATAAATGTAAAGGTGTTTAATAGTTCATAAAAGTGACACCTCGGGCCAGGGATTTAGCTCAGTGGTTCTGCTGCTTGCCTTGCAAGCACAAGGTTCTGAGTTCCATCCCACATACCAAAAAAAAAAGTGACACTTCAAGCCAGGTGCAGTGACACATCCCTATATTCCAGCTACTCAGGAAGCTGAGGCAGGAGGATTGCTTCAGTCCAGGAGTTCAAAGCCATCCTGGACACCATAACAAGACCAAATAAATAAATGTATGTGACACTTTAAATCAGCTGGAAAAAGAGTATTCAACAAAATTATGGGCACAAGCGGGTAGCCATCTAGGAGAAAAATAACTTACATTCCTTACTTCATAACTTACATTGAGGAGATGCCAAATGGTCAAATATTAAAACATCAGAAGGCAAAGCATTGAAAAAATTTAATCTTTAAGCAGAAAAGTTCTTTCTAACAGTGATACAAAATTTAGAAGTTATTCTATGTGCAAAAAAAAGGGTCAAAATACCAAGAATAAATGAAAATAGCATTTGCAGTAAGTACCAAAAAAGTCTAGTTTTCCTAATATCAGGAACTTCTAGGTATCTGTATGAAAAATTAAAAAGTAAGAAAGTATAAAAACAGACAAGTTAAAGAAAAATGATATAAAAATCTTTTTAAAATTTGAAAAGACTCTCAATGGAAAAATAATTTTTAAATGCTAAGTAAAACTTTCTGAGCTCCTATCTCTCTCCTATGTGATTGGAAAAGACCAAACTTTTGATAGCATACTGTGATGGCAAACATAGAGACCCACACACCACATTGCTACTGATGGAAGTGTAAATGGCCCAGCCTCTGTAGAGGTAATATCTCAAAATTGTCTATCAAAATTTAAATGTACATACTTTTGACCCATATGTTCCACCTCCTAGAATTCATCCTATAGATATATTTGTAGATATGCAAAATGATATTTTTCAACTTTTATTTATATTAGTACATGTTTGCAGTGCATAACAATTACACTCCTCATGGGGTGTCAATTCTTCTACCCCTGCCCTCGTCCTTCTCCCTTCCCTCCATCTCTTTGTCTCCTTCCCTTCTGCAAAAGCTCTATCTCCTTATTTCTTATTATCTAACTCTTATTTTGCTCTTTATTTATATTTTGGTTTTCTCATATAAAAGGAAACATGCAATATTTCGGCATTTGTGTAGATTTAGTTCACATAACATTATGGTGTCAAGGTGCACCCATTTTCCTAAAAATGACTCAAATTTATCCTTCTTTATGGCAGAGTAGTACTTCATGGTATCTAAATGTCACATTTTCTTTATCCATTCAGCCACTGATGGATAGAAAGATCTTCACTGCAACACTGTTTGTATTACCAAAAGCTTGAAAATTTCCATGCATAAAGTATTTTATTAAATAAATGACAAAACAAGTAAACCATGGCACACACTTGGTTGTTTTCTGTTCCACTAACAAACCAATTTTGTTGATCTGTTTCCCAGCCCCAAGAGACTAATCTTGAAGTGTCTAAGTCGATGACAGTTGTTGTGCTTTAGATCTAAAATAGTCCCCAAGGGCCGGGGATTTAGCCCAGTGGTTCTGGTACCTGCCTCAAAAGCGTAAGGTTCTGAGTTCAATCCCAGGTACCAAAAAATAAAATAAAATAAAATTGTCCCAGGCCAGGGATTTGGCTCAGTGGTTCTGGGGCCTGCCTTGAAAGCACAAGGTCGTGAGCTTGATCCCAGGTACCAATAAATAAATAAATAAATAAGTCAGTCCCCAAAGCGTCATGTGCCTGGATTATGGGATTATGGGGGTCCTATACCTGGCTTGCTGTTAGGAAGAAGGGCCTGGTTGGAGGTGAGTCACTAGGGGCATGACCTGGAAGGCTGTATCACCCTCCCCAGTTTGTCTCTCCTCTCTGCTTCCTGGCCACCATGACAAGAGCAGCTTTTCTCCACCAGACCCTTCCACAATGCTGTTTCTGCATTTGAATTTGCCAACCATGAACTGAAACTTCTGAAACTGTGAGCCAAAATGAACCTCTACTCCTTCATGTTACAGCTATCATATATTTTTCCACAATGACAAGAAAGTGACTAAGATATCAGTCATTCCATTCTCCTCATTAAACTATAAAATATCCAGACCTCAGCCTCCTTGGGAGGAACTGAGTAGCTGGGGAATAAGAGCAGGAAAGAAATTTATTTTTCAGTAAATTTCCTTTTGAGCTCTTTGAATTTAGTCATACGGACAAGTGTACATGAATAAAATACATAGTTTTTAAACAGTGTCATTATCCATTTTTAACTCAAAAACTGAAGCATAATGATTAAGGTTTTTAAGGAAGTAGTAGAAATAAAACTTAAACCTATAGTATTCTATAGCATGACTCTCAGTAAATTCTAACCTATTTAGATATATGGTTTACTGTTATTTAACATCATTTCTTGTTCAGTGAATATAGAAGACTGTTTAGATATTTTTTAGAGGCTAGTCACTGTAATCAGGCACACAAGTTCCAATTCTGCCTCTGTCTTAGTTCATTTGTGTTGCTCAAGCAAAATATCTGAGACTTCCAGGTATGGTGATGCACACCTGTAATCTCAACACTCAGAAGCTGAGGCTAGAGGATTGCCACGAACACAAGGCCAGCCTGGGCGACACAGGGAGCTCAAGGCCAGCCTGGAATACACAGCAAGACTCTCTCATATAAAAGAATATCTAAGACTGAGTAATTTGGAAAGAACAGAAATGTACTTTGCAGAGTTCTGGAAGCTGAACGTTCAATCTCAAGTCATTAGCAGTTCTGTTGACCAAGGAAGAATAATCCCAGCTTCCAAGATAGCACCCGGATGCTGCCTCCTCCATATGATGAGAAAATGCTGTGTTCTCACAGGGCTCAAGAGCAAAAGAGTAGTCCACTCCAGCAAGGCCTTTTCATAAAAGCACCAGTCCACTCAGGGGAGGAGCCCTCCTGATCTATCACCTGTGATAGGCCTCACTTTCCAATGCCATCATCGTGGTGATTAGGTTTCAGTGTGAATTTCAGAGGAGGCATCACATTCAAACCACAGCTGTCTCAGCCACCCTTCACCAGTTATGTGACAGGTAATGTAATTGTCTGAATCTCAGTTTACTCACCATCAAACAGGCTACCAATGAGTCTCAGGGTCATGAGCCTTCTGATAGTTTAAACGAAATAATTGAGATAAAGCACTTAGCCCTTTGCTAGGCTTTAATAGGCACTCAAGTGGATGTTGTTAGTTGAGATGTGCTCATTTAATTAATTCAGATTTAAGTGAATTTTGGGGTCAATATTTGGGAAATTTTTCAGCATTTCTTGAAAAAGAAACATTGCACCATCAGTCATGAGACTAAGACTAGGATAACGCCTGTTGAATTAACAAATGAAGACTATTCCAGGCTGTGTTACTCAAGCTGTGATTTTACCTGAACACTGAAATTATCTAGGAAGTTTTTACAGCTACAGTTTTTCCAATAGATGCCTGGACTCCACCTTCAGAAATCTGATTTAATGGTTCAGGCTGCAGAACTGGCATCTAAATTTATTAAGTTCCTCAGGTAAGTCTAATTAATGTGTAGCCAAGGTTGAGAACCCTAGACCCTTTTTTAAAGTCATCTGTTTATAAATAAATCTTAGAGATTTTCAGGGCTTATCCATCCCCTCCATAAAGTAGAAATTTCATCAGTGCTTTATTTCCCTTTATTTGTTTTTCATTCTTTAAATCTTCCTTTCAGTCTCCCTAAGTGCCTTGAAGAATTTTTATCATCACGGTTAACGGATGGTCTACTATATTTGCCAACTCTGACAGAAGCTGGAAGCCTTTCTCCATTTGGGCTCCCTTCCTCGGGCACTCAGCCTGCTTACTAAGAATCCCAGCCAGATGTGGCACACTGGCCACACAGCCGTTGCCCCTTCTGCAGGCAAATAATGCCAAATCTGGTTGAATTCCTGCCACAGCAGTCATCTTCCCTTCTATTTCCCTTTCGTTCCTACTTATTTTCAACTTTGAATGGATTAAATAATGATATGCATGAAACTATACCAAGTGGTAACTAACCATAGAATTTTGTTCTTGCTTTCAGATATTTAGGGGAGGAATGTGATATTTCAAAAGAGGGTAGGTAGGGTTTGAGATCAGGCCATGGGTTCAATTCTCAGTCTGCCACTCATCATTGGGGAGACACATTTCAGCATTGCTAGGCCTCAATTTCCAAATTCATAGGTGAATAATAATATAAGGTTGTTGAGATAATAAGATCATATGTATTAAAATGACTATAAAATATAAATCATTTTTCAAATGTTTATCATTATGATTATAAAAAGAATAAAGATTAGGATATGAAAACCTTACGCAACTTACCAAACTGAGTGTGTACAACAATTACATAGCAGTGCTCATTCAGAATAGCATAATTTCCCTATGTTCATCCTTCTTGTTTCTCTAATCTATCAGATCCCACATTCCTATAACCCAATTATCTTATTCTCAACACTACTTATAAGACTAAAATTTGTCGTCTAAACTCAAAACAGGCATGTCACTACTGGCATACTCCTTTTCTCCAGTTTCCTCTTTAGAAGGAAGATATAAGGTACTGCTCATTCATTCATTCATTCTGCAGGTATGTGCTAAGAATTTCCAGGTGGCAAGCACTGGCATGGATCTGTGATTGATGAAATAACCAGAACAGGCACTGGTAGAACTTAAGCCTAACAGAAAAACATGATAGATACTACAGCTGAGAAAGATAGCAATCATTAGCAAGGACCTCACACAGTCCAGGGTTAGAAAAAGCCACCTCGGGAAAAGTTACGCTTAAGGAATTAGCCAGCCCAAATGGAGCTGGACAGGGTTGATGCGCAGGCATGAGGAACAGGAAGATCAGGGTGAGAATGAGAACACAGTTGGTTAGAGTAACATTAAGATGTTCAGTGCACCCAGCCAGAGAGAGGAGAAGAGGCTAGAAAGACAAACATTAGCCATAAGCTTTGACACCCCTTTCAAAGGATTTGCATTTTATCTAAAGGCTTTGGTAAATCATTACAAAATTTGAAATAGGAGAGTATACAATCAGATTTCTAGGGTTTTGTTTGTTTTATTCCCCTTCTTTGGTTGCAATGTGGAGTATGTGTTTGTGGGTGAAGATGAAGGAACAAAGATCCTGGATGTCATACCCCCTGAAAACAAGTGTTGGTGACCAGATCTTGTGACAAATGAAGTTGAAGAGATACAGAAGGGAACAATTTTTGTAAAACACAAATTTGATAGTGTCACTCCCATAATTGAAACTCTTCAAACTTTTCCAAGTGTTCTTAGAACAGAATTTCAGAATTCTTAACATGCCTTAAAGGGCCCCTTGTGTTCTGCTTCACCTTCTTTGTTATTTGTGTATACCAAGACCTTTGGACACATGTGACTTGCCTAGAAACTTCATATAGTACTTAACTGGTTGGTTCATTGCTGTGCTCCAATAGCAACAAATTAATGCAATGAGTGACAAGAGATGTTTAAGAAGTCAAATCAATAGGATTTAGAGAGGAGAATGACAGACAGACAAGGATAAAACAAGGTTTATGGCTTTAAATACTGGTTGGTTTGGGGAACAATTGGAGAAGAGGTAGAAAAGATGGTACAATGCGGCTTATGTTGAATTTGAGGTGGTTGCAAGTTATCCAAGCAGAGATGCTAAATAGGCAATTGGATACAAGTACTTAACACCTGCCAGATTCTGGGCTAGGCAGTTTCCCATATATTATCTCATGTAATTAACTAAAGCCAAATGTAAATAGAAACAATTAACTATGTGATCCAATTTTAAAGTAGGCTCTACATAAATTATGTTAATATAGACACTATGAATAGCCCCACATCTATTCATCTAGGGAAATGAGCAATTTATCCTAAGGAGTTAAAAAGTGCCTAATGATTTGAGTCACTTCATTTCCAAAGTATCCCTATAGTACACTTATGGGAAGACTTAAAGAGCAAAACAAGTGTGAATGGGTTGGTGAATAATTTTATTTCCATGGAGCAGTTTTAGCTTGTCCTGCTCTTTTATATGAATAATTATGGAGCCAGATCATTTTAAATAAGCCCAATAGGGGTAAAGAGGGAAATTGCCTACCACTCCTACCTCTAAAACCCTCCTCCCTTCATGTCACTTTCTAAACCAATTTCCCTAAGGGTTCCCCTTTCCTGCTTTTGGCAAGGTATTCAAAACTTCAGACTCTAAGCTCCTCAGCTACAGAACTAAAATCTTTGTTTAGAAATGTATCTTAGATCAGTGTCTCTTAATGTAAGGTCTGTAGCCATGCACATGGGAATCAACAGAACTGTTCTTTTTTTTTTTTGGTACCAGAGATCGAACTCGGGTCCTTCCACTTGCAAGGCAGGCGGCGGAACCACTGAGCTAAATCCCCGGCCCCAGAACTGTTTTCTTAAAACACAAATTTAGATCCATTCTGCCAGATCACCCAAGCATTTCATAAGATAGGGCCCAGGAGTATGCATTTTTAAACACTTGCCCAGCTGATATTCATGTATGCTAAAGTTTGAGAATTTGAATAACCTGTTTAAAAGATAGATAATTATCATTATATATTTTCTCATCAGAAATAGTATGGTATACTTTCTCATAGAAAAGTAAATACTATAATAATGAATACATTAAATGAATAAAGATTTAAATCTTCAAGTAAAAACAAGAAACTGCCACAAAAAGGGAGTTTTAAGAGATTTTACTGACCCACTGCTGCCACTAAAGTAATTGCTGGAGAACCAAGTTACAGATATTTTCCATGCACCTATTAAATATTAGGTGAGTATTCACCGACTACAAATAAAAACATGCTAATTGAAGGCAAGCCTAACAAAAAATGGGCACTTTACAATGAAGATGTTTTATTGAGAGGAGGAAAGATACACATTGCAAGGGAATTCCCAGATAATGAGGGTTTTATTTCTAGATTTTGTGGCTAATTTTTCCTGTTTGACTCTCAGTAAATGCTTTTCAATAACTTTTCTTGAAAGGTACAGCAGAATTGATTTACTGAATTAAACTCTCAATTTTTGGCCACAAACCTTTATTTAGTGCTTAAATATTTGTATCATTACTCATAGAAAAATTATATTGTTTATATATTGATATAACTTTATAACATCACATACATAGAAGCAACATAATTTTTTATATTTCATATGATTTTTAAATAACTCAAATAATGATGTTGCAGAGTGGTTAAAACTCTCATTTTCCAAGATTTATCTATTTATAAATACTGTTATTTGAAAGAAGCTGAACAAATGGAAGTATATTAGACTAGACTTTTGTTTATTGTATATAATTTGAATTTCTTAAATTTGAAAGGGGGAAGGAAAAATAATTTACGTGAACATTTTTTTTTACAAAGCTGCAGTTTTTTAAAATTTCACATCCTAACAGCTTAATTTTTAAGTATTTCTCTTTTGCAAAATAAGTAGAAAATTGAATTATCCATCAATTAAACATAGGTAAGAAGTAACACAGTGAATAGAAGAGAGATACATATTATGCATGCAAAGAAAATTAAAACTTGGGATGTTGGAAGGGTGTGCTTTGATGTACAAAAGAACCATTGTTAATGTGGGACAAAACCTTCCCAGTATGGAACAGAGATAAAAAGGAGGGAGTTTCTAGCAGATCAAGGTCAACTGAGATATGTGAATAACATAAATGCTATTAATCTAGTACCGAATGAATCATGGGAGTTCAGCAGGGTATGGTTATGTGGCAGAGTTCATGGCAGGAGAGTTTTATGTCACTTTGTATTAGATAATGAGCATATTCATCAAGATTCCTAAAAACCATCCAAACTGGCATAGAAGAAGCTTTAAGGAGCTTGAGAGAACAAATCAAAGAACTAGATCTGAGGCCCAGAAAGGTAATAGGGATGTTCAAACAGTGCAGTAAGTTTTGATATTTGCAGCCATCCATACAATCTCACTCTGCAGGAAATAGCGTGAGAACGGATTTCTTACTTGGACTGCTAGCAGCTTATTATGTCTAATGTCGCCCCACTCATTATAGTCGCCTCATTTATAGTCAGAAAAAATGCAGACAGTATTACCTTAAAAAATTGTATGCTAAAAAACATGGAGTTTCTTCTTCCTCTTCTTCCTCTTCCTTTTCTTCTTCTTCACCTTCTCCTTCTTCTTCTCCTTCTCCCCCTCCTCCTCCCCTTCCTCCTCCCCCTCCTCCTTCTTCTTCCTCCTCCTCCTCATTTAAAATACAAAATGAACTGTGTCTCCTTTCTTCAGGAAGCTATAAAATCACTAAATAAGAGCAATTCTCTGTTCTCAGATTCAAATCTGCCCAAATGTTTCATATTCCTTTAGTCTGCCTTATAGTAAAATATATATATATATTCTAGACCCATACCTTTTGAAAGCACAATTATGAAGAACTGGGAGAAAAAAGAAAGGACATGGGAAAAAAACAGAATTGAGAAGAAGAAAAAAAGAGGACTGGTAACTGATAAGAGTAGACTGAAGTAAAAATAAGAAAATAATACAAGATTCATTTTTAATAGTAGACTGGTAATACTCTTTTCACTAATGGATTGCTTTTCCATCAGTCCAATGGACCAATGAGCCTTACTGAATATCTTAAAGAGCAAGTGTCATAGAAGTTTGGACCATAAATGACAACTTAATTTGAATACAGCTGGCAACATATACTGAGTTCTTAGGACTTAGGCCCTATTTCAACCACATTCATTCACTTAGTCAACAAATATTAAGTGCCTTGAATGTACCAAGTATTGAAGATTCTACAGTAAACAAGGCAGTCATAATTCTTGCCCACATAAAACTTATTAAGACTGATGTGTATGGCTACAGTAGGATGAAAGGTGTTCTTCAAAAATTAATGTCAGAACTTAATAATATGATCTTATTTGGAAATATTTTTAATTGTAGATATAACTAGATAAGGACATTTAAGTGGTCCTGGATTTAATCCAAAGACTGGTGTCCTAATGAGAGGAAAAGTCACAAGAGGCACAAAGAAGGAAGTGATGGGAAGACAGGAGTAGAGATTAGAGAGATGCGTCTACCCACCAAGGAACACCAAGGATTGCTGACGGCCCCCGAAGGCAAAGGAGGAATTCTGGGATGGTTTTTCCTCAAGGATCAACCACGGCAACACCTTGATTTCAGACTTTTTGGCCTCTAGAACTGGGAGAATAAATTTCTATGGTTTCAAGCCACTGAGTTTGTAGTAATCTGTTATGGCAGCACTAGACAGCTAATATAGTGATGAAGTAAGTTTCTACAAAAATAAACACCCAGGCTGAAGACTCTTTTCACAGACTGCCACTGAGTACATGAGTGGCCCAAGGATACACAGACACAGATGTGGCACTGTTTTACAAAATCCTCAATAAAGGGATCAAAGTATGAGGATGGGCTCATTAATAGATGTACAGAATATCAGGGCTGGCAGCAACTTTGAAAGGAGCTAGAGTCATCTTACTCATTTCACAGCTGGAAATACTGAAGTGACCTGTCTTTTGGCTTCCTTTTTTGTTTGCCTCAAGAGATTCAGATGGTCTGTCCTATCTGAAGCAGGAAATCTCCATCTGGCCAGTAAGATGGGAACCTAAAAATGCATGTATTCAACAGTTACTCTTTTTTTTTTTTTGGTACCGGGGATCAAACTCCGGTCCTTGAGCTTGCGCAGCAGGCAGCGAAGCCACTGAGCTAAATCCCCGGCCCTCAACGGTTGCTCTTGATCACCTACTCTGCCACAACGGAAGAAGCAAACAATACAAACTCAAGTCCTTTAGAAACACATGCGCAATACCATATATAAGACCTGTTTCATTAAACTATATGTAAAGTCAAATAAGTGTTTTCATTCCTTGAGTCAAAACTAAAAGTTCAAAACACGGCAGAAGGGAAAAGAAACCTGTCTTAGTCTTTCCTAGATGCTATAATAGAATACCTGAGATTTGGTGATTTATAAACAACAGTGAAATGAGATTCATTTCAAAGGCTTGATTGCTTCAATTTTTTTACCACTTTCATGGTTCAAAGCCATTATTAAACAGGGTTTACACAGTTCTGGAGGTTGGGAAGTCCCAGATCAAGATGGCTGATTTGGCATCTCTTATGGGCCTGTTTCCCTTTGCTCACATGGTGGAAGGAGCAAAGGATCTTTTTTATAGGGGCACTAATCCTGTTAAGGGGTTAGTTATGATCTAATATTAATCACGAGTGTTCTGCCCTTATGACCGAATCACCCCCCCCCCAAAGATCCCACCTCTTCATAACTGTCACTATGGAAGTTAAAACTGCAACATATGAATTTTTAGGGGATGCAAACATACAGTTCATTGCAAAAATGTAGGACATTTCCATATGTGGCACTTAAAACAAGGGCGGGACTTCCCTTTCTGGTTTATAGCAGACTAATTCTCCTAGTCCTAGAAAAATAGAAGCAAATATGCACATACACACAAGATCAAGTTTAATGGCCTTGAAGAACCATTCAAGTAGTCAAAAATTTGGAAAAGTCAAGATCTTTGAAAGAACAAAAACGAATCAAACCCAGGTAGAGAGAATAAGAGGCTGAACAGAAAGTGGCTATGAAGATACACAAAAGCCAAACGATGCTCATGGGGATGGAGAAACAAAACTTGGAGTTCAAACAAAACTATCAAGGGAGCCATAATGAGTGAAGCCAAGATCCTAGAATAACGAAAAACACAGGAAAATAGGCCTGATAGTTCAAGCTGCTTTTCCTTCTGAGATGGTCATCATTTGTTTCTGGTTCACCCCAAGAGATAGAGAAGCTGATCCAAAAGTATTTGCTAAGAAGCTGAAACACTCAGCAGAACTATTGGTATTCATCCTGTGGTCATTGCATTTCATTCTCTTCCTCTAAGATATCTTAACAAGCTATTCACATTCTCCTATCTTCAACTAAGTCTGAGAATGATGGGGTAAGAGCTTCTGGAACCAAGACCAGCATAAAGGAGACTGCAGAAATCTTCATCCACCTCTGCTGGCAGCATTATTACCCTGAGAATGAAGGAAAAGCTGTGAGCCTGACAAGTGCCTCCATGCAGAGGGAACCATTTGCTTCCCTGTAGCTGGGCCCAGGAGTGGCTTTGCTCTGATACATTTGTATGATGCACACATTTCCAGGCTAAAAAGAAAGGAGAGGGGTTTTCCTCTGTCTGACATTTCCCATAATTACTTCTAGCAGTGAAGCAGTTAATGCAGTATTCCTCCTCTTGGCTAAGTTTTCATTTTTTATTGGCACTGTTTTATCCCTGGAGACAATAGCAGATTGTTTCTGGTGTACGCAGAAGGATCTTGTTCTGGCAGGCAGGCTTCCAGTCAACAAGCTTCACATCCTCTGCAAAGAACGTGCATGTGCCTTGTTCGAACCTGACTTTCAAGTATCTTTCATAAAGACAGTCATCCTAATCACAACCTGCAAGGCATTAGGAACTTGCACAAAACTGAAACCAAAAATACTCTTAAGAGAGCTTTAGGTTAGAAACAAACCCAAAAAAGTCAGAAAAGGAAGCCACTACTGAAATCCTTGGGCCCAAATGCTCAAGACCCAGACTCTGGTCATATTATCTAACTAGCAAAAGTCTTTCTTTTCCTCATACCTCCGCCCTGCTCAACTGCCTTCAAACGGCTATGTTGGGTAATCTTAACCGCAGCAATCAGCCCAATGAGCAGCTTTCCTGGCAGGAAGGGAAGGAATTTAAAGTAATTCAGAACTCCCTACTTGGGCCTGAGGGTCCATCAACCCTCTAGCCCCCCTTCTCCCAGGCCATAATTCCTTCTCCACCAGCTGCTGCTCCACTGTCCCTCACACCCAAGAAGAAAGTATCATGTATGTGGCCTCTATAAGAGGCTTTCTTTGGGGACAAGAAATCTAAGCTAAGAGAAAAAATTTCTAAGACCTTGGTACAGCATAGTTCATAAAGCACAGAGCATTCTGGTCAACCATATCTCAAAAATTATGTGAAGACAGAGTTTAAAGATAAGGAAACAAACTCATCAAGGTAAAGAAACTTATCAGAGGTCACACAATTGGCAATGACAACAACTAGTTATTAAAATCAGGTTTCATGGGGAAGAAAAGAAAATTCTCCCATGCACAAAAATGTCAAATAAGTTATGGAGGTACTGTTCCTTCAAGGAGGTGAAACCCACATTTCAAATGGGAGCTTTGCATTAGGACTTCCTTCCATGGGCTGCAAAGGTAACTTGGTGGCAGGGTGCTTGCCTGGCAACTGTAAGCCCCCAGGTTCAGGTCCCAGCACCACAAAAAAGTTTAAAATAGAACTTCTTCCAGAGTTTGCAGTGAGCAACAGGGAGTGATGTCACAGTGGAGAAACCTGATAAGCCCTACCTCAGGGAGGTAATCAAGGTCAGTATCAACAGTGATTTTTCACATTGATAGTATGTACCCCTGTTTGATGTGATAAGAACAGCGCTGTATTTCTGTGGTCTTCCTCCTGAAAAACTATAACCTCAATCTAATTATGAGGTAAACATCAGACACATTCCAACTGAAGGACCTCCTTCACAACACCTGCCCAGTACTCATTGAAATTGTCAAACTCATCAAAGACTAGTTTCTCATCAAAGCATAAGAAATGATAACAGCCAGGAGAAGCCTATGAAGACATAATGATCAAACATGGTTACTCCATCTTGAACCATGGGGGAAGGGGAATGACCAGTTACATTCCAACATTTTTAGACTTACAAGAACATCACATAGAACAGAAATAAAAGAATATTGTTCTCATTGCTTTGTATTCAGTCACTGAAAGAATTCAGATGCTCTAAAGAAAAGCATGGGAAAAAAACATTAATAGAGCCTAACAATAATTGGCAAGTAGTATTTTCTAAAGGTGGCCAAATTTAATATGTATGAGAAGAACATGTTCTTATAGAGTGACATTAGTACACTGCCATCAGAGTTCATTGTTTTCTTCTCTTCAACCCATCTGGACCTGTGACTGTGACAGTTGACAGAATGTTGCAAAAATGAAGCTGCATGATTTCTGAGGTCAGGTTATTCAAGGCAATATGGCTTCTGCCTTATTCTTCTCCTGCAGCTATAATGAAATACCACAGATGAGTACTTTGCAAGAAAAAGAAGTTTATTTCTTATAGTTATGGAGCTTGGTAAGTCCAAGATCAAGACATCAGCAGCTTTAGTATCTCTTGTAAATGCAAAGACTATTGAGTGCAGCAAGTGCAACTCCTACAAGCTCTTCTACATCCACACCCATCTGTCTTTCCCTCACTCCATGCACGGGGAATGACCGTGTTCCTCTTCCAGCTCTAGTTGCATCTCTCCACTGGACTCTCGACACTATCACCCATTGTTCTAAGAAAAAATTTGATTTACCAGGAGTGTCCAGTCTCCTCCCAGGTGGAGGTGTGGGAGGGTCACATTATTGTATGAGAGCTCCCCCGGCTTTCATCTCTCACACGGGAACTTCATCATCTGTCCCTATTTAAGTCTCCAAGCTGTTCTGTCACTATACCACCCATGACTTTTTCCCCCAAAGTTAAAACCCCAAGCTTTTAACATGCATTGCTTTGTCCCACCTTCATATCATTGCTCAGATTGGTTGTCTCCATCTATAATTCCTTTTCTCTGCCTCCCACCCCATTTTTTTAAAAAAGTAAAATCTATGGACTATCAGAAGATATATTTATTTTTATTATGATTTTTGGTTTTAAATGGGCATTTGCTCCACTTTATACACATCACCATTCTTCAATCACTGGTCTTTATAGTATTTCTTCAATTCTTTAGTGTCCCATAAAAATGCCTGAGGCTTTATACCATTGGCAATAACATCAGTTAGTTCAGAAGCTCTGTTCTAAATTTAAGGTAAAGGGTATGCATCAAAAATTTGTCTTGAATAAGAAAATTCTTTTTCTCTTGTCACTCTCAGTAGATATAACTTCTATAGTCATATGTAACATATCTGGTTACTATAACTAAAGTTTTTTAATGTCATTAATAGATGTCAGGCAATCTAAATAGGGTGTTGATATTTTGATTATTAGTGATTATAGGATTATCATGCATAATATAATTTTTTTATTTGCTCAAATTATTTCATAACATAAATCTTTCCTTGAAGACTTCATATGGATGAATCCTGACTTCAGTGGTTTTTGTTCATAATAATATTTGGAGGGAAAAAAGCTAAAGTCTAAACTCAAAGTTTTTAAAATCATTTAACATTGTTTATAGGGAAGATATTCCCTTATGAAAACTTCATCCTCCTGAGTATCTTGTGAAATTCTTTTCTAAGTTTTATTTTTCCAAAGTCACAAAGAGGAACAGAACATTTAGTTTACTACCTCAGTGTCCAAATCTAGTTTAGTGCCAGCAATTTTCATTAGCAAGCAGCAGAAATTATAGGGACTGTCTTTTCTCAGACATCTTACCTATCCTGGTTTCTACTGGATTCTGTACAATGCTTATTGAATAGGGCATATTTCATGTATAAGAGTTTTTTATATATTATCTCTATAAAAATATTAATCATTTTAGTATTCTTCATAGTTTTCCATGAAAACTGGCAAGCCAGTAGTTTGTGAGGTTTCATATTTCACAGTTCTCAACCTAAAACATCTTATATTTTTTTCTTTCTTATCTCTTGCTTATATCATTTAATCTCCACTGTAATCCTGTGAGTTTGTATAGTAAGTGCCCTCGCCCCTTACTTACTCCACTTCCTTCTGAGAGAATCTTACTTAGCCCACATTTTGGGAAGCCATATATTTCATGGAAGCTTAATCATTTCATCTTGTTAGCCTAAATTTGATCTTTTACATTGCATTTCTTTTACATTGTGATTTCTTTAGGAAAGAGATATAGGGTGAAGTCTCTGAGGGTCTGTGGGAAAAGTCTTTAAATATAGCTGGAAGTAACTGCTCTCCTTCCCTGCCTCTGGATACTGTAGTCACATAGGACAAAATCAGCCCATAAGAATTGAAGTGTTGGGGTCAAAACTCACACATTAATAGGAGTAAAAACCAGAAGGGAGGGCCGGGGATTTGGCTCAGTGGTTCTAGCACCTGCCTCGCAAGCACAAGGTCCTGAGTTTGATCCCCAGTACCAAAAACAAGCAAACAAACAAACAAACATAGAAGGGAGAAATACTTATATATATGTATGTATAAAGCAACATGCTTTATAGATTCCTAATGCCTTAACCAAAACTGCAAAGCCCCCCCCCCACACACACACACACAAACACATATGCACAAAGATATACACTACAAAGCTATACATCTCAACCAAAGAAAAACTGATGCAGAACAAATCAAGGAATGAGCTACAGCCATGCATCAAAAGGCCTGAATCTCAGGGTTGAATGGAAAAGCCACCTGCAGATACATGCATGTAGGATAGTTGCATTTATATAAAGTTCAAAACTGTACAAAACTAAAAAACTTTTCTTAGGTATACAGAGACAGAAAACCTCCAAAGAGAAACAAGAAGATTGCTATGGCTTGAATGTGTTCTCTTCAAAATGTGAGAGTTAGCTGGGCATGGTGGTAAATCCCTGTAAGCCCAGCACTCAAGAGGCTGAGGCAGGAGGATCATTTTGGGTTTGAGGCCAGCCTAAGCTACATAGTGCACTCAAGGCTGCCTGAACTACATAGTGAGACCTTGTCTCAAAAAACAAAGAAACATACAAACAAACAAAAAATGCATGTGTAGCCAATGTGATAATGTACCTCACATTCCAGCCCAGTGCTTCCCCACCCCAGTTGTGGCTCAGTGGGGCCCAGATGTAGCTTAAACCACCACTCTGGAAGGTGTAAACCATAACCTTGGCAGTATTCACATGGTGCTAACTCTAAAGACTTGCAGAGTGCAAGAGCTATGGAAGGATGTCTTCCTCCACCTGGACTCCAAAGGTTACTTAGGCAGCTGTGGAGCCAAGGCAGAGGCCTGCCGCAGGGGTGTAGTCACAGAGATCCCCTACTAGGACAGTACTTAGTGGAGCCATGTGGGCAGGGCCCCTCTTGAGACCCCAGACCTGAAGAGCCCCCAGTATGCAACATGACCCTCCGACAGCCGTAGGCTCTTAATCCAATCTGGTAGAGCTGGGGCATGAGCAAAGCTGTGCCAGATGGGTGCCCTGGAGTCGTGAAGGCCCAACTCTCACCCCAGCATATCTGCAAAGAGGGCCATAGAGTGAAAGGAAATTATTCTGAATCCTTAAGCTTTAATGATGTTTTGCCTTGTTGAATTTTGGACTTACTTAGAAACCCTTCCTTTTATCTTTTCTATTTTCCATTGTGGAGTGGGACTGTCAATCCTATGCCTGTCCCACCACTGTACTTTGAAAGCAAGTAATTTGTTTGATGTCACAAGCTCGGTGCTGCAGGGCAATTTCCCTCAGGATAGATTGTGCCTTCAGTCTCATCAATATCTGGTTGAGACTCTGGACTAGAAGCTTTGAGTGGTTGCTGAAATGAATTAAGACTTTTAGGGATATTAGGATGGAATGAATACATTTTGTATATGAGAAAGATGTGAATTTGGGGGGCATAGATGGAATAATTATGGTTTTAATATGCATGCCTCCCCCAAATTTCAAGTGTTGTTAATGTGACTGTATGAAATGGTAGGACCTTGAAGAGGTAATTGAGCCTCGAGGGTTCCTTCCTTGTGAGTGGGTTTGGGTGTGCTTATAGAGGAAGGTGATTATTATTGGCACTTCTGCCTTCTGTCATTTGAGAACACTGCAAAAGTCACCCATCAGACCAAACACCAGTACCTTAATCTTCAACTTCCCAGCCTCCAGAACTAGTACGAAAAATGAATGCCTGTTACTTATACATTACCTTGTCTGTGTAGCAGCACCAACCAAGACAGAGATTAAATTCTGCAAAGAAAAACAAGAAGATGATCAATACAAAGTACAGGAGAAGTTCACTTGTGGTGCAGGCCAAAGGAAGGATTGAGAGGTATCCACAGGTCCTGCGACTATTCTCCAGCTCAGTGACAGTGTGGAGATAGGTGTTCATTTGTCCTTAGTGGTGGTGTTTTTTAATGCATTGAAGATTAGAAAGCTTTTTGCATAGGGCTCAATATTTAATAAAAAGTAACAAAGAAGCTGGGCATGGTGGTGCCCCCTGTAATCCCAGCCAGTAGGGAGTTTGAGGCAGGAGGATCACAACCTCAAGCCTGGGCAACTCTTTTCTCAAACTCAAATTTTAATAGGGGCTAGAGGAAGTAGTTCAGTGCTTTCTGGGTTCAATGCCTAGTACAAAAGAAAGGAAAGGAGGGAAGAGAAGAGGGAGGGAAAAACCTAGCAGAGAAAAAGTAATAATGTAAAGTGACCAGTTAGGTCTGTTAAATACTTAGAAATTAGAATATTGTAATGTAAAGACAGAATTGCTTCAACTCTGTAAGAAGGGTAAGGCCTTCTATTTTTGACTGAGGTTGTGTGACCAGATTCTGAATCAAGGCATCTCACAGTTTTTTGCTGGTAAATGGACATGATGAGATACATAGGCCTTTAGCATAACATTTTATGGTTCTCTTGCTAGGAAATAGGCTGTGCTTACTGTCCGCAGTACCTGTGGATGTCAGAGGTGAAAATTTCCTCTAGTGTTCTTGTTTTTGTCTATTTTTTGAATTTCTCTAGATATTCCTTCTTAAATAAGATCAAAGAAATAGCACAACAAAAACCCAGTATTTAGGGCATAAACTTTCTTATAATGCGGGGATAGGGGAAGTACAATTCTGATCTATTGGCTTTTTGAATCAAAGTCCTTACTTAAAGTTAGTTTTATATTACAATATTTTTTCTTACAAACAAAACTACAGTAGCAGCACTGACATTTGTTTCACAGAACACTGTTGAAATAAGAATAGGAAGCTGGGCATGGTGGTGCACACCTGTGATCCCAGCATTTAGGGGACTGAGGCAGAAGAATCACAGCAAGTTCAACACCAGACTGGGCTACATTCCAAGTTGTAGGCCAGTGTGAACTACATAACAGAGAGCCTGACACAAAAAAGAAAAAGAAAACAAAAAAACAAAAGAAATAATAACAGGAACTCTCTCTAAGTATATTAAATCTTTTTTTTCTGTACCAGGGATTGAACTCGGGAGCTTGTGCTTCTGAAGCAGGCAGTGGAAACACTGAGCTAAATCCCCGGCCCCTCCACATATTTTGATGGAACAAATCTAATAAGTGGACCTCCCCTCAAAGGGTTGATATTTAAACTTTTATATGTGAATATTTTAAAGTACTACTTTTGTTTCAACATGTAAGATTCTCATATAGTTTTTCAAATAGGTCCTTAGACTAATAACTATATACAGACATTGAAACTTACAGGCTACACATTCAGCTTACAAGACATAATTATTTTTCCCTGCCAAAATGAACTTACTTCTATAATGAGCTGATGATATAACATTAATGATAATCAAGCAGACTTTCCACAGCCAATTCAGAATGGTTTCCTCATTCTCTGTTTTTCCAAGATAACATCTGACATGAAGATCTGCAATATCCAGGCACTAGCAGTGGGGATCAAAGGGCATCTGGGCCAGGTAGTCATCTGTTGACTATTGCTTGCTGGTCTTCATGCTCACTGGTCCCTTGTGGGGCACATCTATCCATGCTAACACCATCAATGGCCATCATCTCATCTAGTCTTCCATCAAAACTCCTGGACAATTACTCTGGGACAATTACACCTTGTGCCAACCTTGTGGCTCTGCAGGCCCAGTAGCCTTTTCTGTCTGCTTATGTGACCATCTTAGAGACAAGGCAAGGTTTCGTATGTTCTCCCCTGTTGCTTTACCATGACATGTACCATGATATGGAACAAATCTAGAACCTTGCCCCTCTTCTAGATTCTAGCCCGGAAACAAAGCATTGGAGTTGCAAAGCAGCCCTGTATTTTCAACCATATACATGGAGTCCTTGGTTCCCTCAACATCCCGTCTTCTGACTATGCTTCTACCTCTCTACTCTCTTTCTCCTCCAAACTGTGATAACTTAATCTAACCTAGATAGGTGGGCCACCTTGACCTGTCCAATATTCTTCTATGCCTCTAGTTTGTGGTATGGTTTTACACCTCTCAGTTCTTCAGAGTTCTAATTTTTTACACTAATTTCCTTAAGACTCAAAAAAAACCCTTTACTTCAACTACTAGTCTTGCCCTGAATGTCAAGTGTATATTTAAGAATTTGAAACTCAACACTGACTTTTCACTTAGTTAAGCCCCTTACTTATGCATCTTTGTATTGCTATTATAATAATCTTATACAGAGAACTATTGGTACCACTTTTCTATTTCCTAATTAAATCTACACATAGACATATAATAGTCAAGATCCCAGAAACCCTACAGAAGAACAAAATCCTACAGGCAGTTAGAGAAAAGAAACAAAGCACCTACAAAGAAAAGCCCATCAGAATCACAGCAGACTTTCCAACACAAACCCTCAAAACAAGGAGAGCCTGGAGTGAAGTATTTCGAGCCCTAAAAGAAAATAACTTCCAACCTAGACTGTTATGTCTTGAAAAATTATCTTTTAAAATCGATGGGGAAATCAGATACTTCCATGACAAAGAACACTTGAGAAATTTCATGAACACCAAACCAGCACTAGAAACAATTCTAAGCAATATCCTAGAAAAAGACAATGAGGGTTACAACTCTATGAGGCCCAACAGAGGGAAGCCACCAGGCAAGGTAAGAAACTAAAGGGAAAGGGGGGGGAAAAAGAAATAAAAGAGCCAACAAAAGTAAAACATCATGACAAGGATGAGTAAATATCTATCAATTATAACTATCAATGTTAATGGCCTCATTTCACCAATGAAAAGAAATAGACTGACAGAATGGATTAAGAAGCAAAACCCAGCAATATGCTATATACAAGAAACATAACTAACTCAAAAAGAAATTCATAAACTGAAAGTAAAAGGATGGAAAATAGTTCTTGATACCACAGAAATGCAGAAAAAAGTAGGAGCAGCAATCTTATTTGCAGAAAAAATAGATTTCAAACCAAAACTAATTAAGAGAGACAAAGATGGTCACTACATCCTTGTGAAGGGAACAATCCAAGAGGAATAGATGACAATCCTAAATATATATGCACCAAATATGAATGCCCTCAACTATACAAAACAAATATTAATGGACATGAAAAACCAAGTAAGCACTAATACAATTGTAGTGGGGGACCTCAATACCTCACTATCACAAATAGACAGATCATCTAGACAAAAAATTAACAGTGAAATGCTAGAACTGAACCAAGCTATTGAACAAATGGACTTAATACATGTTTATACAGTGTTCCACCTCACAAAATCAGAATACACATTCTTTTCAGCTGTACATGGTCATTCTCCAAAATAGACCACATGCTAGCTCATAGAATGTGTCTAAGTAAATGTAAAAGAATTGAATTTACCCACTGTATAATATCAGACCATATTGGAGGTCAATAACATAAGAAACTGCAAAAGTCCCACAAACACATGGAAATTGAATAACACCCTCCTGAACAGCCAATGGGTCACAGAGGAAATTAAAGAAGAAATGAGACAGTTTCTACAAGTAAATGATAATGCCAGTGCAACATACAGGAGTCTATGGGACAAAATGAGAGCAGTTCTACGTGGGAAATTCATAGCAGTGAATCCCCACATTAGGAAAACAGAGAGAACTCAAGGACCTCAACCTCCTATAAAAAGAAGAGCATAACAAACCCAAAGCTCATACAAGAAAGGAAATTATAAAGATCAGAGCAGAAATGAATGCAATGGAGACAAAGAGAATGATACAAAAAAAATTAATGAATCAAAGAGTTGGTTTTTAGAAAGAATAAATAAAATCAATAAACCATTAGCCAACTTTATCAAAAAAAGGAAAGAAAAAGCTCAAATGTGTGCAATTAATAACGAAAAAGGTGAAGTCACAACTGATTCAGCAGAAACCCAGAGGATCATCAATACCTACTTTGAGAAACTATACTCTAATAAAATGGAAAACACAGAAGAAATTGACAGATTCCTAGATACATATGAATTGCCAAAGTTAAATGAAGAAGATATAGAAATTCTAAGCACCCCAATTACAACGAGTGAAATTGAAAATGTAATTTAAAAAAATTACAAACAAAGAAAAGCCCAGGTCTTGATGGCTTCACTGCTGAATTCTACAAGACATTTAAAGAAGAACTATTGCCATTACTCTTTCAACTCATCAAGGAAATTGAAAGGGAAGCAAGGCTTCCAAATTTATTCCTGGAAGCAAGTGTTACTTTATTCCAAAACCAGGGAAAGACCCAACCCAAAAAGAGAACTATAGACCAGTCTCCCTAGTGAACAAAGATGCAAACATCCTCAACAAGATACTGGCAAACAGAATATAGAATGTCATCAAGAAGATCACACACCCTGACCAAGTCAGATTTATCCCAGGGATGCAAGGATGGTTCAACATTCATAAATCAATAAATGTAATACATTATATTAACAGAGTCAAGAACAAAAATCATATGATCATCTCATATAGATGCAGAAAAGGCATTTGACAAAATACAACACCCATTCATGATTAAAAACCCTACAAAAAATTGGAATAGAAGGTCTTTATCTCAACCTGATTAAGGCTATCTATGAAAAACCAACAGCCAACA
>NW_004624751.1:20845806-20856401 GCF_000247695.1 Heterocephalus glaber
AATTATGAGAAAAGGAAAAAATGGAAACAAAGTATTTATAAATAGGGAAGGGTAGAGGGGTTAAAGGGAGCACAGGGAATGGGGAAAAAATAAGAACAAAGATACGTCATGTACATGTACAAGCATCCAATGATAAATGTAAATGTACTGTATTCCTAAAATGCACCAATAAAAGAATTTAAGCAAAAAAAAGTGATATTTATTAATGATGTATCAATGAACAGCATATCTCATGACACACTAAGCCATCTTTATTTTGGGAGTTGATGTTGACATGTTGAGGATCCTTATTAAGAGTAATGAGAGGGTAATAGTATTACTAAGGGTAATTATATTAATGAAAGTATTTCTTAAACATACTTACAGTGGGACAATTACATCCAACAAAAACCCAAAGTCCCAATTTGACTTGGTCAAGCTGCCTGGCTGTACGGACATGGATCAGAACTGCCAGGGTACCCTGGACATCAGTCACAGCCTTAGCTTTCTCTAAAGAAACAGTTGCAGTTTGTGCTCATCACGGGGAGTTGAAAATTGCAATCTATATTCTATCCAGGCCACAAGAATCCAGCATTTCAAAGTGGTTTATTCCAGAGTCTCCCTGACATCTCTATTCCTGTCAGATTGCTCTTATTCTGGTTTCCAGATCAAGGTGACGTAAGTCAGGTCAGCACAGTAGTCTTTCCTTACAAAAAAGCTTGATGGAAAAGAATGACAGCTACAACTTGCCAACTCATCTCTCCTTGCAGTGTGCCAAATTGAATGGGGAGGGGGTATTCATTTTTGTTTTGTTCTTACTGTCAAGGAATTTTGGGGCCATCCCTGGGCCTCCTGCACTCATTAGTCTTCTCACATTCTGTCTGTCAAATGAGGATTTTTATAAGAGACATAACACAGGAGCCAGCACTGGATGATGACTCACCCTACTGTGAAACTCAGCTGGACCATTAGGGCCCCTTGAGCTGACCAAAGAGCCATGATTAGAATTTTCTTTCTTTTGGCTACTGTTGAAAGCACTAATGTTATGTTCCATCTAGTTTATAGCCCATGATTTACCACTGTTGGACAACGATTGTATTCACTATTTTATTTTCATGTATGAGGCTGCCATGAACATCTTTATAGAGTTTTTTTCGTCTGTTGAATTTTTTCCACGTGATAAATTCCCATAATCTAAATTATTAAAACTATTATAAATGACAATTATGACATTTGCATAAAATGAGATTTAGGATAAAACACATAAAAAAAAGAGAATACAAGTTTGGCTGAAAAATAACAATAACTGTGCATGTGGTCGAGACTTAGAAGGAATATATCAAAATAAAAATTGCATGAACATAATGGAATTTTAAATGGTTTCCTTTTTCTTTCAAAATTAATAAAATAATGTTAAATTTTGATGGAATTTTTAAAAGACCACTGACTTTGTCTAATTGTAAAAGCATGTTAGTTTCTCATTGAAAATTATTTTTATTCTTTAAAGAGTAAATGGAAAAAGAATGGCTTTTCTTCAGAGCCTCATAGTTATTTAATGACGTACTATATTTGCATTGTTTGCTAGAGGTTTCAATATTTGAAAGTATCTAAAGGACAAAAGCAAACAGAAACCGTACCCTATTTTCACTACCCTACTCTTTCTCATAAATATGCATGTTTGGGGGGTTATAATAACAATTGATCTACTAATTAAATAGAAGAAGAATAAATTCTCATATTTTAGTTCTCCTTAATTCAGATTTTAATTCTCACCTTGTATCTAAATTCCAGAAGATAAACAATAAGAAGTAAACAATAATAAAGGTTAAGTGGTTTTGCTTTGGGTGGACAAGTTAGTATTTCCTTTATTTGTAAAATTAACTTAAAACATTGCTAAGAGCCATTAATGTTTTTCAGTTGTTTACTTTAAATCAAAATATAACACACCCGAACTATTTCTTCTTTTGTTTCCAAGTTCCATTATGTCACATTATCCTTTTTTCAACAATTAGGAAACTTACGAAAAAGAACCTTTTGTTTTACATCAAAAAACTTCTACACAGGCTAAAGCAGATGCTTTTTCAAAAAAAAAATCAAGTGTCTAATTCATTTCACTCTGAAATCACAGTACACAAATCCTGTAGACTGCTAATGAGAATGCTGTATTTTTAAAATTCTCTTTACTTTAAAAAATTGGCTTATGAGTTTATTCTGTATGAGAGACAAAGAGAGAGACACACAGGGAGACAGGAGAGAGAGAGTCCCACTTTGGTAAGAAGCAACAGGGGAAAATACAAAGAAAGGGAGGTTGCAAGAAAAAAGACAATGGAAGTTCTCTATCAACTAGTATTTGCTAATCTGGGTGTCTTGCAAACAGGTCACTCATTAAAAGTTTATGTGGTGAATTCAGGAAGGCTGATCCTGAGGAGAAAACAGTAAAGGTTTTATAGAACATTCTGGGTGGCCATAAGCAACAGGCAGAACTCAAAGCATATATAAACCATTTCTCTTTCACATACTCATCTAGCCATTCAATTAGTACTCAGTTATTACTTATCTTTAAGTAAACACATCAACATTTTTTTGTCTTTTTCTCTGGAATCAGGAGAAGAAAAACTTGACTACACAATTAAAGTCACTCATCCCTCATATCCCTTTTACAGATCTGTATATGCTGAAGAAAGTCAGACCTATAGATAAGGGAAGTAAAAGAAGTTACCTAAGGAATGAGCAGGACATTTTCTTTTCTTAAGAATGTCATCTTTTTGGGTCTGGGATTTGGCTCAGCAGCACGGCACCTGCCTGGCAAGCACAAGTTCTTGAGTTTGATCCCTGGTACCAAAAAAGAAAAAAAGGATGTCATCTTTTTTATTTTAAAATCTTTTCAAATCCCCTCAGATATCTATGGAACAGTCAGCAAAATGCTAGAAATGGAAATGTGCTTAAGATTTTTTAAAGCAGTTTTAATTTTTTTCTAACATAGTACTTAGGAAAACAGACAAACTTGCACTAATAAAAACTGAAAATACTCCACCTGAGAATCTTACTGGCTTTGTTTTCCTAGCCCTTCCAGAATAATTGCCAGATATACAGATCCCGTTTGCATCTGGATGCTTTAATCTCATATTGTAGGACCTCTACTTTATGGTTCTCTGGATGATCTTGTTCCCTTCATTTCATTATCAGGACGGCCTTCTGCTGTTTAGCATAGCATTAAGCTTAGGGCATAATAGTCATAAGGACTTACATACTTAATTCTGGTAACATTCCTAAAAGATGTTCCTGCAAATAATGAATGGTGATACTTGCATTTTCTCCAAACTAAGTCACTTAAAAGATTAAATACTTTAAAAGGTACTTGTTTATTTATTGAATTTCTCCTTGGTTTAGATTTTTAGTAACTGCACAAGTGATATCCTTGTTGTAGTATTTTTTGGTTTGAAACTTGGTCATTTCACATTATGTTATGAAGCTGGACATAGAGATGCACACCTGAGAGCTTGAGGCCAGCCTGGGCTACATGATGAGTTTAAAGACAGCCTGAACTACATAGCAAAACCCTGTCTCAAAAAAAAAGACATATTATGTTATGAGACTCTAATTTTATTTTAAGCTTCTGTTTTAACTGGCTTTTTCCAGGAGAAGGAGGTTGTTATTTCAGTCACTGCCAAGTAGAGGCAGAAGCCCTGGGTTCCCACTTGGCTTACATTGATGACTGAGGTGGGCTCTCCTCTTACTGCTGGATCTCCCTGCATGGTCTCCCCTGACACTGAAAAGGGATGACTTTGTTACTGCCGGCAGTGATGAAAGTCCTGGCTCCCCATTAGGCCCCCCTTGGTTTCCCGAGTTCAAGTTCCCTGCTTGGCCTCTCACCTCAGCAGTGGGTCTGGGTGCTTCCTCCTAGCCTGGCGAGTGTGAAAGTGTAGGCTTTCCATTTTATTGGTGGAGGTGGGGATGAGGCCAGCTTTTTTCTTTGTTGCTTGGCTGAAGTAGAATGATTTCTGTCTAAAAACTTTTTGCCTTGTCTGTCCCCCGCTTTTCTGGGTCCTTTGAGTAGAGATGTCAGAATTTTCCTGGGGAGCTTGGTGCCTGTGCCTTCTGACATTCCTGGATTTCTGGCTTCTTCAGCTCCAAGTATGGGATAAGTGAGGCAAAAGAAAACTCAAAGAATTCACCCCAGTGTTGTTCCTCGGATGCCCAGTTCCCTAGCCAATCTGCTGCCTTCTCTCTCCTTCCTGGTGTGTTTGTTTTATGTGTGATGTCTAGGATTCTTAGTTATTCTTAGTAGTAAATAGGAAAAGTCCATCTACTCCATCTTCTGCACTAGGTGCAGAAGTTCTTAGCTGAAATCCTTCAACCAATCTTATTTTACCTAGAACAAAATCTAAGGAAACAAAACCATTATGAAAAGACCACACTTTACTCTCAAACTCCATTTAATTTTAAGCTCAAATATTTGGCTTTCAAATCAGTTTTGATTTAAAAAAATGTGAACACCCATCCTATGGATGAGTCCAACTGACCCATGGAATCAAGGGCTGCTTGGAGAGAAGTATATCAGATTGCTATGCCCTAGGAGTTTTAGAATAGAACTCAGAGAGATTTCATAAGTTAGATTCCATCAAGTTCATCTTGTCAGGTCAAGTGAACAGCTGAGCTAGACACTTATAAATGGCTATGATGAGCCCAGATGGAATGAACAGAAGGAAAAAATCTGCTGAAGGGAAAAGAACAAAGATGACACCAGGGAGAAGAGACAAGAAACAATGGTGTTCCAAACAGCTTGTGTGAATGTTTCTGATTTGGCTTTTGATCTTTATTTCATTGCTAGTTGCAGATCTTTGTACATACAAGCAATATGCCCTACCCTCGGGTTTCATGAGTCAGATTCCTTATATCTTTGTCTTAATTTGAGTTCATTTTCACCATTTGCAGTGGTTTATGAATTTTACATAGATCTCTACACAGGACTTGGATGAGCATGGGCCTCTGGTCCTGCTGCTGCAACTTTCCATATGGGACATGCTTCTCATGATGGTTACCAGATTCACTCTACACCCTGAATATTGGCATGATATCCCTTCTTTTTTATGTGCTTGCCTTCTTTCCTTCACTCCCCCACCTAAATCTCCTTCAGTTTGCCTTTGCTTATTTTCTCTATTGTTCTGCAGCACAGTTATTGAATTTTTAGAAATATTACATACTTTATGGGACTACAAAGATCAAAGAAGACATAACTGGATAAGAATTTGCCAAAATATCTAGGGAACAGCTGAAAATAGAAATAACCATACATACGCTACAAAGCACTACATTAAACAGACACACACACACACACACACACACACACACACACACACACAAACACCAGACAGGTATAGAAGATCAGAAAGAAGAGACTAACTGAAATTCTTCATTACAAAGCTGAAAGTCAAGTTACTGCCAGCAATACGGACTGGTTAGTACATATCTGGAATAAATAACAGACTGTAAATGACTCTGGAACAGACTGACTATTCACCATTTTAACTCCAAACAACTATGCAGAAATCATACAACCAAGCTGATTATATTGGTTCAACTGGATAAAACATTGAGGGGGTCACTGGGTCACTTTTGAAAGAATTACTACTTGATTTCTTCTGAGCCTTCTACTTACAAAGCAGTTAGTGTTGGTTTCATGATCTTGCAAAAGGAAAAATCCTCTTCTAAAAGACTTCAGATATGAATTCAGATGGTCTTCCATTAATGGGAGAGATAACAGTAGATCTAATGAGATCAATATTGCAAGTCTCTGAGGATCCCAGTACTAGCACCTTCTCTTTCCACCAGAAAGATGCACAAATGAGTAATCAAAAAGAGCAGTGCACATAAAGAACCAAAATATCAGTAACTTCATTACTGATAAAGGTAGATTAGAGGAAACAGCTGAATAAACTGTAGCTCTGGGCACCCTAGGTCCCTATCCAGAACTGGGAATTGCTTCCAGGCAGAGCAAAGCCTGTGCTGGAAAACAGAACACAACTGGAACTCCTGTGAGCTGTTAGCTCCCCAGAGAAAGAGAAGCTGAGCAGAGCAGAGCAGGTATTTACATTTCAAATTTACCCCTCAGATAAATGACTCCCATGGGGAAGAGCTAATGAAGAGGTGGAGGGAGGTCAGGAGTTTCACTGGTTATATTCCTTCCACTGGAGGGAACATCAAAAGTGAGGGTGAGGTGGGGGAGGAGCCATCCTCCAGCTGTACAGTCAGTCTTCAAAAAACAGCTATTGTAGTTCACAGATGCATAAGACATCAACATTAGGAGGAACACTTCCCCAGAATTTGAGAACCCAAAGATTTGCCCATGTATAAGAATGGCTGAATAGAAAGATGATATTATAAGTAATTTCTCTTCCAGTGCTTTTCTAGAATGTTATATTTGGGCTGCACTTCTGATTCAGACAATGATAAACCAGATTTGTGTTATCAAGGAAACGGTAAAAGAGAGGAGGGAAAAAGGAAGAAAGAAGTAAGGGAAATGGAGGGAAGGGGAGGGGAGGGAAGAAAGAGGGTAATCCCTGTTAAGGACATATAAATAGTCCCCAATTTTTTTCTATATCTCCTTTGAATTCTGCACTGAATGGACAAAACAATTTCAAAATCTGGAAGCTTAACAAACAAAAAGAATATCTCTGCTGGACTGTATTACACTTTCTTTCCCTAATTACTCTGTGCAAAGATTATTTTGTCTGAGGGGACAAAGTTTGGCTTGGGGAAATGTGTATTTTTTTACCGTATCGTTTGCAATGCATAATGATTACATTTCTCAAGGGTAGCTGGTACATGTACCTAACACATCTCAACGTTTTTATACCTTTCCCCACTCCCTCCCATCTCCCTACATCTATTAGCTCCCTTCCCATTTGCAAAAGATTTATCTCCTTATTTTCTATTGTCTATCTTTTGTTTGCTCATTATATTTTGGGTTTCTCATGTAAGAGAAAGCATGTGATATTTAAGCTTGTATCTCTGATTTCTTTCACTTACCACTATGGTCCCAAGGTGCATCCATTTTCCTACAAATGAATAAAATGTATCCTTCTTTATGGCAGAATAGTATTTCATTGTATATAAATACATTTTCTTTATCTATTCATCTATTGATGGGCATATAGGTTGCTTCTAAGATTTGGCTATTATGAATTGTGCCGCCATAAACATGGGTGTGCATGTATCACTGTAACATGATGTCTTTAACTCTTTTGGGAATGTATCTAGAAGAGGAATACCTGGCTCAAATAGAATGTCTAGTTTTAGTTTTTTGAGGAGGCTCCATATTGATTTCCATAATGGTTGTACTAGTTTATATTCCCACCAACTATGTAACCCCCCCACACACACACTCACCAGCATTTGCTGTTATTAGATTTCATGATAGTGGCCATTCTTTCTGGAATTGGGATGATGGCCTGAGCAGCTCTCCTGTCAATTCTAGGGGAAAGGAACTACTCTAAACCTTTAAAAATCAAGCCCAACATTTTCCACATCACTGTGAGCCACTCACTCTGCCATGGCAGATAATTAAGAGCAGTGTAAACTGTGTCTCACTACACAGCACACACAACTGAAACTGCATGCCTGAGTCCTGCTTCAGCTCCAGCTGTCATACTTGAGATCAAGTGCAAAGAATTTGGGAAAAGCAGGATGCGGTGGGAAATTTCATAACCTTGACTTAACTGAGATAAGGGATGTCCAGATAGCCAGCAAAACATTATTCCAGGTGTGACTGTGAGGGAGCTTCCTGAAGAGACACACATTTGAATAAGAAGGCTGGGGGCCTGCATTCATGTGGGTGGGCATCATCCAATCTATGAGAGCCCTAATAGAACAAAAAGGTGGAAGAAGGGCAAATTTTGTCTCCTAGCTGAGACATCCATCCTCTGTACTCAAGAGATCCTAGTTCTTGGGCCTTTGGACTTCAGGACTTAACACCAGTGCCACCATACACTGCACTTTTGGATTCAGAGTGGGAATTACAGTAAGTTCTCAATGATGAACAGCTAAGTTGCAGTCTCACAGATACGAACAGACCTCAAATCACAAACATTCATATATGTGAACAAATCTCAGAAGTAGCTCATGTCTGCCACATTGTCACAGTTGTGCTGCTGTGTGCTTACTGTACAATGCAAGAGTGCACAGTAGTACGGTGCTCAGTCAAGGCCCAGGATGTCTGAAAGCAAGAGGAAGAGCAGTGGTGATGTGGAGGGGACTGCTAGGAAGCACAAAGCAACATACATTGTACATCTGTAAGGGGTGTGTAAGACTCCCTCTGTTGGACTTATGAATGAATCTGACTTACCAACTTTCTTTCAGAATGGAACTCATTTGTAAGCCAGGGACTTACTGTACGTCATCAGCTCCCTGGCTTTCAGGCCATGGGACTTACACTGAATTACACCATAGGCTATCCAGGTTCTCTAGTGTACAGAGTTCACCTGGGAGCCTTCTGGGCCTCCAGAATCATGTGAGAGCCAATCCCATAATAAATCTCTAGATAAATATGAGATGTAATTGAAAACTACAGTGAATGTTTAAATTTTTCAAAAAACTTTATTATAGTAAATTACATTGCCATTAATCTGCCTCAAAATACTCCATCTTGCTTCAAACACACTTACCCATCATTCTTGCCACCTTTGAAGGTAGTTCTAGAAGCCCAGCACATGTCTTTAGTTGTACTGTAGTCGATGTGATAAACTGATGCAAAACATTTACCTTTCATGGTCATTTTGACGTGGGAAGGAGTAGAAAGCCACACTGTGCCAGATCCAGTGAATAAAGTGGACAAAAACATGCTGTGATGTTTTTACGAGCCTGCCCTTCTGTTGGACAGTACTCAGAGCAGTCACCATATTTTTATCACACCTCATAAAGACATCTGTACATACATAGATCTATCACTTCTGCTTCTCCAGAGAAACCTATGACAGAAGGGATCCTATAGGATCAGGCAGAGAACAGCAACTGTCACATCCTGGGACATAGCGGGGATTCAGTTTGATGGCAGAATCATTTTGGTCTTCTCTAAGCCTACGTGGGCTGGATTTTCTTGTCAACCTGAGTCCTTTCCTCCTGCAACCTGGGTCCAAAGAACTTCTTACCAAAATGAAGTTAAAGATCATAAAACTGGTCATTTAAATGCTTTAAACATCAGGTCTTTGATAGTCCATCTCCCAAAGGCTTTCAGAGCAGAAGTCCACCTTCATGTAGGACCAACGGAATTTTCAGTAGAAATAAACTGTGTTTGCAGGAGTAACCGGTACTCCTGAGAACTGTCTCTTGAACTTCAAAAAAAAATAAAAAGTAGATTTTTGCACACAGTGCACCTGGGATTCTCTTTTATATTAAGCCTGAAGTTATGATGATGACAGCATAGACCACAAATTTAGAGTAAAAAACTTATGTGGAAAAAGACTGTAAGAGAATGTAGTAATTCAACAGTGATTCATTCAGGAGAGGGAGATGGAATTGGGAGACAGGCAAAGAGAATACTCACAGTTTTTCTATGTGCTTCCTGTACCAGTGCATTTGGAAAAGAGCAATGCCTATTCCAGTGATAATGTCTGAACTTAGTAATATCTGCAGTAACAAAATGAACCACTCACAGTGATGTAGAAAATCTTGGACTCAAATTTTTTGGGGGCTATGATATACTAGACATAGATATTGCCTTCAGAGTAATGGGGTATGAATACAAATTACTGTGATATACAGTAGAAAAAGGCTTAATAAAAAGGCCTCTTTGGCTTCTGAGCTGCTGTAGCACCACTCCCAGAAAATAGGTGAGCCACATGGGTACCAGCAGCAACCTCCCACGCCTGTGGAAATGAGAAGACATGTAAACAAGCCTCAAAACCAGACTTCCAGATAACCTACAGCAACCCCAAAGAGAAACGAGATGGAATACTCTAATACTCAACCACCTGGACTCCCTGAACTAGCAACAAAAGAGGATCTGAAAAAAATGAAATCAGAAATAATTTCTCAGATAACAGCAGAGATTGTGCCCATACTGCAAGATACGATTAATAAATCTACAAAGGACACAGAAAAAAAAATAGAGGAGCTGAGTGAGGAGCATGATGGAATCCCAACATAGGAAACAAATGGAACTCTGAAAACAGATGCAAACAGATTTCCAGGAGAGTAAAAACTCCATTGAAAGTCTAAGCAGCAGATAGAGCCAATGTGAGGACACAATTTCAGATATAGAATATAAGATTGCAATTAGTGACCAGGAAAAGGAAAATTTCTTTAAAGTTGTAAGGGACCACGAGAGATCAATCCAGCAGCTACTAGATGATCCAAAGAACAATAACAAGACTGATCGGAGTAAATGAAGAAATGGAAGAGAGTGCAGATGACTTAAAAAAACTGTTCACAGAAGTGCTGGCAGAAAACTTCCCAAGTAGGGGAAAAGAAATAGACATACAGATAAGTGAGGCATACAGAACTACAACTAGCCTTGATAAAAAAAAAAAAAAATCTACACATAGGCATGTAATAGTTAAGATTCCAGAAACACAACAGAAGAACAAAATTCTACAAGCAGTTAGAGAAAAGAAACAAAT
>NW_004624751.1:20859628-20881917 GCF_000247695.1 Heterocephalus glaber
AAAATGGGCATCTGAAATGAACAGACATTTCTCAGACAAAGAAGTAGAAATAGCAAATAAACATATGAAAAAATGTTCAACATAAGTGGTCATTTGAGACATTCAAATGAAAACAATGCTGAGATTCCACCTTACCCCAGAAAGAATGGCTGCTATCATGAAATAAACCAATAACAAATGCTGGCGGGGATGTGGGGAAAGAGGAACACTGCTCCACTGCTGGTGGGACTGTAGACTGGTGCAACCATTGTAGAAATCAGCATGGAGAACGTTCAGGGAACTAGAACTAGAAGTCTCATTTGACACAGCTATTCCCCTGCTGGGTATCTTCCCCAAAGAATTAAAAGAATTATACCACAGTAATATATGTTCATAGCAGCACAATTTTTAATAGCTAAAACTTGGAAGCAGCCCAATTGCCCATGAACTGGAGACCGGATAAAGAAAATATGGTATTTTAATAAAATGGAGTACTACTCAGCCATAAAAAATTAGAAATTGGGGCTGGGGATTTAGCTCAGTAGTGCCACCACCTGCCTTCCAAGGACAAGGTCCTCAGTTTGATCCCCAGTACCAAAAAAAAAAAAAAAAACGAAGAAAGAAAGAGGAATTAGAGGCATTCATAGCTAAATGGATGCACATTGAGGAGATACTCTTAAAGTGAAATAAATAGGACACACATGTGTAAATACTGAATAGTTTCTCTAGTGTGAGGAACTGAAAGTGTAAATAGGGACTAAAAGGTATAATAGATAATGTGAAATAGGAAGAAAAGGGGAAAAGGGGAAGGGGAAGGGGAAGTGGAAGGGGTAGGGGAAAGGAAAGAAGGGAATGGAATATGAGAAAATGAAAATATGGAAACAAAGTCCTTGTATATAGGGAGCGATGGAGGGGCTGAAAGGAGGGAAGGGGAATGGGGTAAAAATAAGAACCAAGAGAGATTATGTAGAGGTGTAAATTTCCAATGATGAATGTCATTATAATATATACCTAAAATGTACCAATAAAATTAATTTTTTCAAAAAAGGCCTCTTTGAACATTATGAGAACTGGAAAAAATAATTCCTTCTGAGGAAGATCAAGGGAGACAGATCATGCAAAAGATGAGAAAACTTAAAATGATTATGAAATGCTGAACATACTGCACACTTCTGCTTGCACTTTTTTCCCCCAAGTACTGTACTGGGGACTGAATTTAGGGGCATTCTATTCTCTATCACTGAACCACATCACGGGCCACCCCTCCACCCCCACCCCCCACACCTGCCTTTGCAACAGTCTAAGTAGTTCAGGCTGGCCTCAAACTTGCAACACCCCTGCATCAACTTTTAGGTACCTGAGATTACAAGCATGCACCTCAGCATACAGCCTATTTATTCTTTAAAATCTAGTTCAAGGGCACCTTTGTCATGAAGGATGCCATTTCTCAGAGTTCTATGGCTCTTACCTATGAGTTTTATTCCTACCTCCATACAAAAACATTTTCCTAGTTACACTTTCCTCCATTTGACTCAAGAGTTTACGGCTAGGAAGTATTTTATATATCCACAAAGTCTGGACCTATCATCTACCCTGTCCATCCATCTGTTGAATGGATGGGCTCTGTGCTAGGTGTTGGAGAGATGTACAAACTGAGTAAGATGTAGGATCTACCACTGAGGACATCAGCACAAAAATTTATAACTCCAGCAATCTCGGTAGTACCTTGACAGAAACTGAAAAGATGCATAGGACTATGGGAACTGGGAGGATCAAAATCAGTTATAGGATTAAAGGAAAAAAAGGCTTCACAAAGAGATGGGATCTTAGCTCTTTTTGGAAGTGGAAAGAGGGATAGGGTACAGGATGGATACTGTGCAGAAGTAATAGCATCATCCTTTCAAAAACTATCAACCGAGGCACTCGAAAATATTTAAATGACCCCAATTATGATCCAGGAAGTGGCCAGGAGACCTAACTTCCATCTATTTCCCTTTTGAAGTAATGGCATCTTTGAAAATAAATCTAAAGTTAACCCATGATTATAGGAGAAAGCCAGTGAAGTAATTTATCCTAGAGTCATAAAGAACCTGCCTAGCAACTGATTTCCTGATCACCGCCCCCAACCAGAATTTCAGTCCTTAATCCACAGTGAAACTGAAGGCCTGATCTTGGGGCCCTCCAGGCTTCTATCTAGAGACATGGCTAAGCTTCCTCTGTTCCTACCAGATAGAAGCTAGAATGTTTTATTCCCTGGTGATAAAGCATTCTATGCTTGTTTCCCTTAAAATTCCATGTCATCTAGGCCATTTTTAATTCCACTTGCAGCAGAGAAGACATGAGGAGCAAACAGGTTTCCATGATCCTATTCTAACCTCCCTTTTCAAGGAGCTTGCAGATCCTATGTTGGGCATCAAGCAGAATTTGTTTCAGGTTATGGAGATATTTGCTATGCCTGGTAAGGTGGCCTAGGCAGTAAACACAAAGAGCAAGGATGTTTTAACGGCTACTTTTTCTTCTCTGCATAAATTTCAGGTACACACTGTGCATTCAGATAAGCAGGTGAGGACACGTAGGCTTCAACTGGGTCTAAGGTTAAGTAGCTCCACAACTTATCTTTGGCATTACACAAAGATGCCTCTCTCAATAATCGGTAAGGCCCCTCGACAGAGAAAGAAGTTGGTAGTTAAAATTATATTTGTTAAGTGAAGAAGAATCAACTATATGAAACAGTGCTCCAATTCCGCTTGCTTTGCAGGATTTCGGAGATAATAACTGCCATCTCCTCACAAACATTTCCACTGTCACAATGCACCAGTGTGCAGCCTTGCAGAGCTGTACTTCGGCATAGAGGCATTAAAGCCAGAAGGGTTCTCATTCAGAGGTCACAAAGCAGGAACTCAGGAAATGTTCATTAACCTTTTAAAAATCTGATCTTATATGTATTTCCTCCCCTGCAACAAATCTTACATACATATGTCCTAATACTTTCAATTTTCTATCACGAGTGTGGTGGCTAGATATTAAGAGGATACTGTGGGGGGCCTTGCCCCCCCCCACCGCTAGAACTCTTGAGTGCCTTTTACGGGCATGTCTGGGCCTGCAGCAAGTCTACCCGGCAACAAGGAAGTAGCCCCAGTACCCTCCCCTTGCTCCTCCCCTCTAGCCTTACGGTATATATTCTGTAGCAGCTTCCGCAATAAACGAGACTTGATCAGAAACCTGTCTTGTCTCCATCTCTCGTGTCTCTTGTCCCTTGTCATTCTCACTCCCCCTCTAGGGTCTCTGTTGACTTACCACGGGCCGGGACAGGATACAGTGATGAGAAAGGAACTGACAACACTGCCAGAACCAAAATTCCAGAACCTCAAACCCTGGAAAGAAATGTACTGTCATTCAGGATTTATTGCACTGGAACTTAACTTCCCCCAAACTTAGTGAGTAGTAGTCACTGGCCTTGAGATCATTCGAACAAGAATCCATCCATTTGGGTCTCACAAGATTATAGAGAAAAATACGGTTCAGATCCTTTTTAAAAGCTTATAATACTCATGTGTAAATCAAGAAACTATTTTTTAAAGGGTGAAAAATGTTTTAAAATAGACACAAAATACAAATTTTAAATTATGTAATTTTTTTCTTTTTGTGGTACTGGTAATTAAACCTTAAACCCATGGTCTTCACAGTGACCTATATCCCCAGTCCTCTTTAAAAAATTTTTGAGACAAGGTCCTGCTAAGTCCCTAAGTCACCCAGGTTGGGCTCAAAATTTCAATCCTCCTGCCTCAGCCTACCAAAGTACTGATATATAGATATAGATACATAGATATACATATATAGTTTTTTTAACACAAGGAATTATGCACCTGTACTGTTCTCACACTTCTGAAGAGTTGGTACTTTCTAATAAGGGTATCTGCTACTTTCCATATTCTATAGACAGTTGTTACCTCCAGATTTCATTTGAACTTTGGGGAAACTTCTCTTTTCCTTGCTGACCTTGTTAAACTTTAGTAAAGCAAAGAGGAAATGCCTCTTCTGTATCACTGATGGTGAAGTGTTGATTTAATTAAAATGAGCACACACAAAAGAATGGTAGAGTAATAAAGTGGTTCTCTGAGATCCTAAAAACTCAAAGTGTGATTTTTGTCTTGCTATCATCTCAGCTGTTGCAGGGTAATAACCCATCTCTTCTCTATTTAGGTAGAGGGATTAGGGTTTTAAAAAATGGTCATCAATAAAACATTTTTTTTAAGCAGATAGCTCAATGTCCCAAAAACAAAAGCAAAAATTTAGAAAAAAATGAAATCTACGCTGAAAACATAAAAAAAAAAAAAACCCTGAGAAAATATGCTGAATTCAAAACAAACATTTTTTTAATTTTTAAGAAGTGTGAAATGAGTTTTTCTTTTTTAATAACTCAAAGGAAGTTTCTGTACTTTAGGTCATTCTTTTTTTTTTGGTACTGGGGATCAAACTCGGGACCTTGTGCTTGTTAGCCAGGCGGCGGAACCCCTGAGCTAAATCCCCTGCCCCTACTTTGTTATATTAAGCCTGAGCTCGGAATGAGGTCTGATGTATCATGAACCACTGATCTTTTGCAAAGTAGAAATGAGCACAAATTATCTTCAGGAAGTTGATTGTTTTTGCACTGATTAAAATGAAACTTCAATTTATCTCTTAACAACCGAGACAAGTTCAATGATGTTGCACACTCTAACCTGATTCCACACCAGAGATGTTTCATCTCAAAGCTTAAAAAGTCCACCACATAAACTTGTCAGTGAAGCCAAGGTGGTAATAATCTATTTTGACTCTTAAAGTGCTTTTCAAAAGGATGCACCACAGGTTCACATTTCCACATCTATACAACTTTATTAGCAAATAAAATACACTGCCAGCATGTTTTATATATGGGTAAGGGCATTCCTACAGTAATTAATGGCACATTATCATCTAACAGTTGAACTTTATCAAGAACGAGGTTTTAAAAATAATATGCTAATATTTCATATCAATATTCAAATTAAATAAACAATTAAAATAACATTTAACAGCAGTTTTAAAATGTAAAATTGTTTTATGATTTTTCCATAAGCTGGAATCATTAAAAAACAACTCCTATTTAAAAAAAAAAATTACTAAATCTCTTCTACAGGCTGAGTGGCCAGGAAAGACTATGAACACAGTAATGGGCTCCCATTCCTACCCTAGTTCCTTCTCTCAAAAGGGAGTAAGTGCAGACAGTCACTTTTCAGTATGGTGAAAATTATATCCAGGATGGTTGGATAACTTATCCTACAAATGGGGACACTTTTTTGAGAGAGAGGTACTTTTCAAAGTTGAGAAAACAGGAAAATTGTTTTGAGCATACACAGGGTTTCATATTTTACATTAAGTACAGTATCAGATTCACTCTCATTATTTTTGTGCTTTTTGAGCCAGTAAATACCACTTGGAAAACAATTATATTAAACTGAATTTTTCTCCAATTGGATATTCTGAACTCCACTTTTCCTGTTATGAGAGTTAATTGAAAAATTTTTTTTTGTTTTTTGAAAGAGGGTTTTGCTGTGTATTCCAAGCTGGCCTTGAACTTGCTATGCAGCACAGGCTGGCCTCAGAATCACAGCAATCCTCCTGCCTCAATCTCCCAAGTGTTGGGATTACAGGTGTATGCCATGATGCCTGGCTAGATTATCGTTTAAAGGTTAAAATTTAGGAGTAACTTTAAAGGCATGTCTAAAATGGGATGTAAGATGTCTAGGCTGGAGATTAATATTATTCAATTAAGCAGATATTTTTATTTTAACAGTGCAATAGGATTTAAATTTAAATTTTAAATTTCTAATAGCTATCCTGAATATACTATTAGAAAAGCATTTTTGCCTGAAAATAGTTTGTTGCACAGCTACATAAAAATGGATTATCCTAGCCATAACTACCTTGTTCAAATATAATAGAAAGCAATTTAAGACATTTTTGCATTAACTTCCAAGTCCCAGTTCACATTCATTCAAAAATGTTTAGACAGCCAAATAAGAGTATTGATTTTTAATCTTTAAGGCAGACTACAAAGGTGGTCAAGCATTCCCAAGCAAACAGTTGTTCAAGCTCACAGAAAATGAAAGGAAATGCACAGGATTTGATAAATCTGGAAGAGAATGTTAAGTTTTTGGAAATAACATTTTGATGCCTCTGCTTGAATGATGAGATTAAAGGGTACCATTGAATTACACTAATCACAGCAGAGTAGGTAACTGACACATGTGAACTTTACAGATTTAGGGGTAAAAAAGCAAAAGCGAAAAAAAGCAAAGTTCTGATGTTTGATGAAAAGTGACACACTTATCTTCAGAAACCAAGTACTATAAAAATTAAAATTTTAATAAATTGATGTTTGATAGCTGAGCTTCCTAAGAATTAAAAATTAGCATGTATCAAAGCTTCATTTCAATTTAAAAATTATTAAAAGAACAAAGTACAGGTCTATAGGAAATGAGCAGGAGGTAGAGAAGCTATCCATCATGAGCATGGATATGTTATCAGTACATGCTAATTTTAATTAATTTCCCAATTAAGCAACTAAATTAAATATTTTGTTTTCTTTACCCCATGATCTTGTTTTACTTCAAGAGGTGTAACACAGGTACTTTAATCAACAATAAAAATTCTACACAAGGGAGTAAAATGAATGAGGGAAAATAAAATATAGGAGGCTCGATTAGCAAACAAAACTGTTATGTTTTATTTGTCAAAGATAATGAGAAAATTAGAAGATACACAGAAATACAAAAGAGGTTATAAAGCATAATAAATTTTATTTTTTAAGAATGAAAGTATCCCTGAATATTTAAGTGTAACTTTTAGTAGCAGTGTCTAATAAACAATCAATTTTAAATGTTCCATAGAGCTACATTAAATGATTTTTAAGTTTAAAAGATAATGCAATTCCCATCATTTGTAATACTGGCATTCAAAAGCAAAGGTGTAACTGGGGAAAAAAAAGATGAAACAAAAAATGATTTGCAAGATGCAAAATGTAGTACTTACAAATGTAAAGCAGATTCCAGTTGTAATAATGATCACATTCTCACCACACACACACACACACACACACCCCAACCCCTATATTCCACATTTTTTAGAACTTGAAAATAGTTATTTCGCATCTCAGTCCAGATTATGATTTTTTACAAATTAATCCTATAATCATAAAGCGAGGAGCTATTAATAGAATAAGATTTTATTTGCTAAGCATAACAAACATCTAAAGAAAAATTATTACAGTGATACTCAAAGATATTTTATTGGCTTTTTAAGAGACAATGTCAAATGAGAATATCTTATTTGGAAAATTAATTTTTAAAACTGTCTTAAATGAAATATAATATCTAATACAATCTTTTCCTGTAAGAATCTCTAAGATGGATAATCCTAAAAATCAAGCTTCTCATTTGAAAATCCCTAAAACTAGCATGTCCCTTAAAAATGTTCTTTTTTTTCTTATAAAGGACATTTGGTATACCCACATTTTCTTAAAATTTGTCCTAAAACGAACTCTAACACTCAAATTTTCTATATGTATTTAGTTCACTTAATTTAAAATTAATGCAGATAATGACACAATTTCTAAGAAAACAATGTAAAAAGTAATTTATGCATGGTTATTTACAATGTTTTCCTAAGTAATATCGTATTCAAAAATTTTGACAAATCCTTTCAAACAATCAGCACTGCAGTTTTAATAAATTTTATATATAACAAAGAATATTTCATGTGTAGAATTACTAGATGGACCTAAGAGCCAGAAACTAAAGCATTTGACATGGTTAATAATTTCATTTTTATTATACTTACAGTCAAGTCAGAAGTCAATGGCATTTACATGCTGGAAGACTTTTATCACTCAACTCTTTCAATTGTATCATAACACTGATTAGCCAAATATTACTGGACTTTACTCCTACAACTTTACAGTTTCTTCAAGTATATTTAAAATTTTTTAAATGGGCACATATGCAAATGTGCAAACCAAATAACAAATAATTAAAGAACAGAAATGGCTTTTAAGCATAACCACCCTGACATTTAATTTTGAAGCCCCATCTTTTCAGTAATTTTTCTTCTATTAGTAGTCTTCTATTCCACTAAAGTTGTAGATTTACAGATGACCTGGAAATTTCACATTGGTATAAGAAAGGAATGTTGGGTTGATGCAATCTACAGACAAAGGAAGAATTAGTATTAATATGTAGTTAAGCTGTATTTACCTAAATTATAGTACAATAAAATCCATTTTATAGCAGTATTACATAAAATATGTAAATTCTTTTGATAAATATAAAGCAGTATATAAAGCATAAAACTTCTATAGGAGACCATCTAGAAATATTTACATTATGTTTTAGATTCTTCAAAATCTAAAATGTTAATCACTACTCACAGAATATTCAGATCAGTAAAATTATTTTGCTTTTCTCTTAACTGCTAATACTGACAAATCTTAGTAAGACCATTTGCAAAGATATTTTACTGGTTAAAAAAGAAAACAAAATCTCTAGGGGTAAGGGGATCTTAATGGAATGTCTGAAGTGATACTTTAATGCGAACCAGAAACAAAACTGTATCCACTGTGCTCTTCAGCAGAACTAAGTAAATTATATATGCTTATGATTAACCCATATAAGTTTTAAATAAATTTCAAGCAACCAGATCACAAACCACACAAAATTACAACCATCCTTCAATCTATAGGGATTATTTCAGGACCCCGTCCGAATACTAAAATCCACAGATGCTCAGGTACCTCATGTAAGACAGTGTAGTATTTGCATACAACCTACATACACTATCCTGCATTCTTTTAAGTCATCTCTAGATAATAGATAGGTACAAGTAATACCTAATACAATTTAAATGCTACATAAATAGCTGTAATACTGTATTGTTTAGGGAACAATAAAAAGGAAAAAAGTCTACACATGTTCAGCACAGCTATTTTTCTTTTTCGAATATTTTCAATCCATGGCTAGTTAAAAACATAGATGTAGAATCACAGAGTGTTTACTGTACTTAAATTATACTAACCTTGAAATGTCTTACAACCAGAAATAAAGTGTTTCGGTAGACACTTTACTTATGAGTTCAAATACTTTAAAGTTTAAATCATTTACAGATACAGCAAGTATACAATACTTGCTTTGAAAATATGATGGAGAATAAAGATAAAAGGTTTCTTAATGTGAAGATAGTCCTGGCTGATAAGTAAGCAAATGCTATGACTACACACACAGCATCCAGACACTTGCTGGATAACTAGTTGGTGGGCCTGGGCTCATTTCTTTATTTCCTCATTCATTCAAGATGTAGCCTTCATTACCGATACAAAGTAACATGCATTATGAAGACAGTAACAGAACTATTTTCTTCACACAACTTTTTTTCCTTGATCCAGACTGTTAAATGACTGTGTGACAAATTGTTTTTCAATACAGATTTTTTTCACCAGATGTCTATGTGGATTTCACATTGTTTTATGCAAACTGCATATCCTTTCTGTGGAAGTACTTTGTCATATTTTGATTTTCAAGCCTTCATGCTTTGTGTTTGTAGTTACTTCAAACACATCCTGTGGTCAATTTTTAGAAAGAAGTTTAAAAAGAATGATTTAAAGTTTTAGTTTACTCATGTATTTTAAAATTGAAATTTATGAAATTCAATTAAAAATTTTTAAGTTCTCTAAAAAGGCTTACAACTTACTAAATTTCAATAAATATTCACAGCATGAAAATATATTGACTATGCTAGTTTTGAGTAAAACTTTTGAGTAAACATAAAGCATTTAATATTGTGAATTAAATGTGCATAAAGGAAATAAACAGTCAATGTATTAGTATTTACCTCTACAATAAGAAGAAATATCTTGTTCTATGAGCAGCTGCCATACTTTCAGACATGTTTCTGACTTTTAGATAATTAACAAAGCCTCTGAAGAAAAGGAGAAGGCCTGAGAAAATTAAAATAATACAGATATATTATGTTCTTACACAGAAAAAGGGTAGATGCTTGATAAATGTAAAACAATTATAAATAAGATCCTTTGAGCTCAAGGAAGTTAATTTTCAGGATTCCATTTATTATATAATGATGACTTTATCAATTTACTGCCATCCAGTCTTTCAATTTGTTCAGTCTCAATGTACCAAAATCCAGAATTACTTAAAAACATATACTTGGTTAAAACATTTTAATAGAAAAAAATATATATGCATTTGTTAAATGATTTATTTAAACAGCAAAGTCATCTAATGCATTTTACTTATTCCATTCATATAAATACAACTCAACTTATATCAAACTTTTCAATATAACTAATGATCAAACAAAAACATATTTATTTATACCAAGTATTCAAAAGAAAATATATGCATATAGTTGTTAGCCTGTCAAGCAGTATCAAGTGCTTGTGATCTATGAAATATGTATTTGAAGATATACACCTTTTGTATGTTTTTAAAATTATGAATGTTATTTTTAAGTAATAATAATAAACCAATGTAGACTAAAAAGACACAAAGAGTCAGGAAAGAAGACTTGAGAGACAGTCACTGCAGTGATTTCACAGATGATTAGACATCTGAGGTACCTCTCATAGTCTTCTCTCTAAAATAATATTTTAAAATAATAACCATTTACATCACAGGTATTTTTAATAATCAAAAAGCATTGCTGCAAAAAGCTTCAAAGTTTCAGATGAAAAATATTGCATATGCAGAAAAATGTTATCACTATTAGTATATGCCTTTAAAAGATTAAGCATAAAATTCCTAGGCAAACCACTTATTGACTTCAGTAAACATATAAACAGAAAATGGTAGAGGACAAAAACAAAAACAGAAGCTATGTATATATGCAACTTTCCTCACTAGGAGGAAGTGTCTGTAAATTTAAAATACAAAATCCAAAACTAAATTTGTGCCCCCAACACATGAGTGTAATCAGAACACTAAAAAAAGGAAGTATGTTTGTAATAAACCAAAAAGACAGAAGAAATGTACACATAATGATTTAAACAGGGGCATTAATTTCAGCTAAATCCAATCCCATCTGCTTCCTATATCCAAGTCCCTCCATTCGTGACTTCCTCTTTCTAAATTCTACCCTCATCCCTTCCAGATGCTGTTCAAAGATAATGGTATTGTTTCCAAAATGCAGAAGTATAACTGGAAAATGTGAACCAAAATTATTTGTGAGATCCCTCCTTTTGTCTATGAAGCTGTTATTTTTCTGCTCATGCATTTTTTAAATTAAGCTAATTCATATCTAAAGCCCAATCACTTGATGTATGCTGCTTCTCAGCATTCTACAATGTACTCAACATTCTTTTGAGTATACGAGAGCAACATTTTTATTACTGATTAAAATTTCACATTCCTAAGTAAAATGCTAGATTATGGCTCTAATGAGAACTCTACTGTATACCTCACAGTCATCTTCCTAAGATTCTCCCAAATTCTTAGTAATGTACATAGCAAGTAAATATACTCAACTTACGTTTAGCTACCTAACACTTTATAATTTTTTCATCTTTAGATAAAAAATTCAATAAAAAACACATAATTCAGGCAATCTGAATATAATTAACATGAAACAGGCTTAATGCTTACAAAAGTCTCACTTCCCGACACACAACACTTGAGAAATTGCACTACCACTATTAGAGAAAGAAATTGGTGACTACCAAGAATTTATCTTCCCTGAAACTCCTTAAGATCCAAAAGCATGACTTAAAAACACAAAGAGAAGACTGCCATCTACTGAAATGTTATTGCTTTCTGATGCAATTATTTTCAGTAGAAACAAACCACATTCTTCCTGTCAGTAAGCATCTGAAAGATGGATTAAAAGTGTAAATGTGATTTTTAAGAGTAATTGAATTATCATACATATAAGCTGAAGATCCATAAAATTCAGCAAGATTAATAAAAACACACCATGCAAGACGACACAACAGAAGTACAGTGATCATTAGGTATGAAGTCCTTCCATATGCCTGGCTGATTAATGATTAGTGCAGTGCACATTTCAAAACTGAAAGAATGTCTTCATGATCCAAAAATTAGAGAACGCACAGCATGCCCAAACTATCCTATGTGCAAACTAAATCTTCATATCCTAAGATTATGAAAAGAAATTATGCATGTATATTTTCCAAGATAAATAATGAAGGCAATTATTTTTAATCATGTTAAAATATTCAAATAAAATTTTATAGCATTCCATTATCATTCAACCGCTGATTTTTTTTATATTGACAGGCTCTGCATTTTAAATCTTAGAAATCTAGTGTAAAAAAAAATTAAGTGAAAAGCTAAGATAAATGTTTATACATGAGAATTTTACAGCAGAACAATTATTTCCACATAGTTATAACAGGATTTATAACTTATAATTTTAGGAAGTACCAAAGTTAAACTAAAACAAACTTACCAAGTACAAGAAATATCCACCAAAGCCAATACTGTCCATTGAAATATCCAGTAAAATAATCAGAAAACTATGGAGTAAACATAAATATATTAACCATATTTACATACCTAAATTTGAAAATTTTAGTATATGTGCTGCCGAAGCGAGCACTAAATTTGAAAACTGTCGATTACCCTCAGCTTCAGAATAATTAATTTCAAAATCTTTTAACACTTAAAAACAGTACAAAGATGAAAGAAAATATATTTAATGATTTACATTAACAATACACATATATATCTGAGAAAAATCTTATGTAATAGCAAACAAACATATAAAATAGTTTATAAATAAAAAAAACAGGTCAAACCGCTTGCAAGAAAGAAAAGTAAATGCCACATATTGGAATCAAACATTTTCTCATTAAAGAGTTCACATGTCAGTCCTTTTCTCATAATCCCTCAAAGCCACAATGCTCATCCCAAACATACTACAGCAACCTGCTGCTTTAGATATTAACACCAAAAGCCACATTAGTTTAATCTTATCAGATGAGGATGTTCTGGTGACCCCTATATAGAAGAGCTTTTGACCTTCTGTACACCCCCTACTGCTAATCACTGCCAAAAATACTAGGCACATAAAGACCCCCAAGTCATTGGAGTCCTTTTTATTTTCCAACTAGATGCACTCTGATTCAGTCCCCAACAGTGACAGCTAAATGAACCCTGAAGTGGCATTTCAACAGTTCCTATTAGTGGCTGTGGTAGACAGTTTTATATTCTCTGTGATGTAGGAATATGAATGAGCAGATGGAAAGCAGGGTTTGATGGTATAGGACACAGGTATCTTTTCCTTGATTAGACTGTAGACGTCACACCTCATGAAGTTTACGAAGTTTTTAAAAAAAATCAACCTAGTTTTCTTCAGTTGTTCACATAATTCTTTACTATTCCTTCCCTATCTACTTAGCACCTAAATAATGTCCCCCCAAAATTATTTTTTAAAATGTTTCATATAGGTTACTTAAAACCTACTGAAAAGTAATTAATTTACCTCTTTTAACTGTTCTTCAAACTAAATCTTAACTAAAGATAATTTTGTTGAATGAGGATTTGTGCTTCATCTGAAATTAAAAGTGTTTCCAACTTTATGTAAGCATTTCCAATTACATGTTAGTAACATCCATAAAAGCTTTAAAAGACTACAGTTTTGGGAATAACAAAAATACAAATTACAAATGAGAGCATATCAACTAAAGATTGTATAAATCTATTTCTTAAAGTTTTAAAGTATTTTCTCTGGATTTAAATAAACCATAATCTACTCTTAAGAGTTTTAGAAAATCCAAAGATTTAAAACTTCAAAGGACTATTAACGATGTAAATCTTTTACCTTTTAAAAATCTACAATGAAAGAGAACTTGAAAATTGGAAAATCACAGCTTATAAAATAGGACTGTACTATGCTACTTTTTAATAAAATGATGAATAATTAAAAATACAAAATTTTCATACAGGTCTTAGAGGCTATAAGAACAAAGAATAAAAAACCAAAACAATATGTTTTTAACTTTCTGTGTATGGTACCTAATAAGAGTCACCCAGAAAATCAGGAAGTATCATTCTTCCCCAAAAATATTTACCTTAAAGCTATTTTTTAGTCTCAAATGAAGAATATATAATTATCTTCACCCTGAAGTCAAAGAGACTCATTATTTAAAAAGGACTGATAAGCTTTGGGCTCATTACTTGAGTTATCAAAAATGTTTTAAAATACTAAAATCACAGGGCTGAGCCAAGTTGTTGTCTTGTTTAGAAGAAGACAGGTTGATTGGCCAATCACTGGCTCTAGAAATAAAGTTTTGGAAAATAAATTAACCAACATTAAGAATTTATCTGCTTTTATTTTATGAATAACATACTAGTATTTTATTGTTTCTACCCTGTCTTTCAAAAAAACTTGTTAATTTTTAATAAAACAAATGCAAAATATAGTAAAGGACATATTAGAATAAAGCACTACCTAAGAAAAACATGGTATTCTTTTTTTATTACTACAGTGAAATTGGTGAAGAATCAGAAACACACAAGTATTACCAGCAAAGTTCTAAACCATTCTAAGTCTTTAATTATTTTTGTCTCAAAGGAAAATTTAATATTACAATGGGAGTTCAAGTGAGATACACAGATGCATTTTTACACAAACAGTAACAACAGCAAAAGCCTTAGGCAGAAGTTATACCAGAATTCCAGGCTAAAGATATTTAAACAAAATCTGAGATTCATGGCAGCTCAGAAATGAAAAAAAAAAAGCAGTAGTACGATTAATAATACTTACCAGTTAATAAATGAAACAACGGACTTTTAGGAGGAAACATTTCTCTTAGCACTAAACTCCAAGGGGAATTTATGGAATAGAGCATTACAGAAAAGGTTAAGGTACAGTGTAACAGAGGTAGTACAGTTAGGACAGGTATTGAATTGAAACCAAGGTAAATTCTAATCCATGTGCAAATTGTGGGACTTTAGGCAAGTTATTTTCTTTTTATTCTTAATTCCAGCATCAATAAATGGTGGAATCATTACCAGCATCAAAGATACAGATTGGTTTAAAGAATTTGATATTTGTAATAAATTAAGCCTGAACAGTCAATGAATGACAGACCGCTATTATTCTATACAAGAGATTTTAAAAAATCCTTTTCACATCAATTCTCAGTACATATTAACTGGTATTAATGGTAGCCTTAACTCAGCAAATACATTTAAAGGGAAATTAAATAGTCCTCATAATCAAACCATGTTAATACATACCTTAGGAATCTTATTACATTAATCAGATTTGATTACTAGATCATCTGACCCCTTTTCAACCTGGCATTCTAGGAGAGAATCAGGCTCTAAGGCCCTGAAGGTGTAGGTTATATACAACAGCTTAACTTCCTTTTTTGAATCTAGAATGACTGCAGCAATTTGCCAACTTTAGGATGACTGAGAAAGTAGTTCGCAAATCACTTTCTTTGTTCTGTGCTTTAGATGAGCAATGCCATTTTATAACAGGAATTGATTCTATTAACAGTGTAACCAAGGTTGGACATACCTAGCTCCAATTCTTGAGATGTTTTGCAAAGTAATAACTTCTACAAGGGCAGGGATTCTGCATCTTCATCTTTGTATATTCTGTAACACCCTAACAGACTTCTACTTATGGTAGAAATTCACTATTATCCATCTTTTGAAATAAAATTCAAAAAAGAAACTGCTAGGAGACAGTTCTTATAATGACTCAGATTTTAATCATGTTAGAAGAAACAAGTCCACAGGTCCCACCAATAAACAACAGATGAGTAACCAAAACCTGTCAACTGGTCTAAACTAATGCAGGGCCTGATAAGATTACTGAAACGTTGAGAAGCTATAAAAGAAATTTTACAATAATGAACAAATGCATTATATCCACAGTATTAATATTTATGTAATGGGTACTTTTTAATTAATAATATAGATCCATTATCAAAGTGTCTGAAGAATTTAAGAGATACCAATATATTAGTTAGACCTGTGATTGTATTGAAAACTTCAGAAGAATTGAGCTCACTCAAGTAAAAGTCAATGTTTAAGTAAATATGCCTTGTAGAATTTATATATTTTAATTTATTAATCATATAATAGCACTGAAAATCTGTGGGTAACTTTTCAAAAGACAGTAAAACAATGAACAAAGAAAGCCACTCTTAATCATTCCCTTTGCCGAGGCATTATTCTAAAGAGCTAGAACAAGTATTTGTGAAAAGAAGGCCAAAAGGGGTCTTCATGAGCCAAGGTAAAGTACAGGTTAGGGAATAGTTATGGTAATGGCACTAAGGCAGAAGTAATTTTTACAGAAAACTGTTCGAGGCTAGGAAAGGTGTTGAGATGGAAAAAGAAAAGGATGTTTCATTGTTCACCTAAACACTATCTTATAAGTGGTAAGAAAAAGACAGATGGCAATTTAAGGGAACAACGAAAAAAATGAGAAAGCTTAGAAATAATACAACGGAAAAAAGATGAGTTCTGATAGCCACTTCATAGGCTTTCACTTTTACTTCTGAGCCCTGAGTGTTACCAAAAAAAGAGAGAACATATTTAAGTTCACAATTTACAAAACAATAGAAATTTCAGTTTTTATCTGCTTTTAGTCATACCTGCACTGTATCACAATAGTAGTAGCCATGATTTTCCAAGCACATATATTTGTGCAGTAACTGGGCAAGGCTCTTTACCTTGCATACCTCATTAAACCCTGTGAGGCAGCCCACTGGGAGAAACCAGTGCTCAGAGCAACTAAATAAAGTGAGAACACAGATATAAGACAAGATGAAGTTCAAATTAACTTTTTCTGCTTTCAAAGTTTCCAGTATACTAACAACCTCTCATATACAGTTATAAAATGTTCATACCATGGAGATCATTATAATAAAGTATATAATTATAAGCTTTAAATTGAACTCATGTACGTAAAGTGAACATTTATGAATCACACAGCAAATTCTGTACCTTCGCATTCTAGAGATAACAGAGATATAAGCTGTTATGACACTCACCCTCACAATAAGGATCCATTTGATCAATGAAAGGCCAAATCCACAGATAGCACCATACCTTCCGGCTATAGTATTGGTGATACAGAAGGATAAACAAAATCCAAGCCAGTTGAATATAAATGCCACTAAAAGCAAGAGAAACACTTCTTTTAAAGTCATAATATGGAAAGTTATATAGACATACTATTAACCAGTAATGGCGAGCCCTGTAGAGCCGTCAATAACAGCCAGCTGTGGGGTACGCATGCCACAGGTTCACCACCACTGATATTAACAACGGTTCATTGCTTAAACAGCAGTTTCTTTTCTTTTAACTCTACTAAGTAAACCTTATTTATAGACAGATGGGTAAGCTGGGTTTCTTGTCAGTTTGGTCAGCAAGAATTGATTTCTTAAAGCTTATCACCAATAAGTTAAAGAACAGTTTTAAGCCAACTAAAAACCAGATCACACTGTGTCATCCATGTGAGAGTTCATTCAACCTAAGTAACTAGCCAACAAAGTTGGCTTTTTTAAAAAAAGGTAAAACAAAACAATAAAACATAATAGTTCACAACAAATATTTTATGGGCATCTTAAAGTGTAGTCATAATTCTTAGATGTTACTTTTTTGTATTCACTTACAATCTGTAGCTCCACCTAAGAGCCATATTAAGATACAGCTTTATATGGACAGAACAAGTCACCAAAGTATTGTTTTTTCATTATGTGTGGTTTATGACCTTTCAGGAACTATAACTTTTGACTTGTAAATGCCAGGTTCTCAAAACAGTTTATGGAATAAAGATGCTCAACATTATAATCGTCAGAGAAATGCATCATTAGATATCACTACATATCTATTAGTCTAAAATTTAAAAATCTGTCACTACCAATTGTTAATCTCATTTACTGCTGGTGAGAACACAAAATGGTACAGCCACTGTGCAGACAGTTTGGCAATTTCTTTGAAGTCAGATTTACATTTCAAAACACTTCCAGTTTTTTAAAGTTACAAAGAATTTAATTTCTCTTTGTAATTCCCTGTAGTCTAAAATAGGAATGATACAAATGACTATAACAATAACATGCTGGCATGAAGATTCTCATGCTCATGCTAGAAACGGCTGAACTTTGGAAAAAAAGTTTTCTAAACAGATCCAAACACAGTGCATTATATTTTAAAGCACTTGAACTCAAAGTTGTTTCCATAGACTGTCAATTATCCTTTGAATTAAATCTTAATTTAGAGTTCAATTAACTGATGAACAACCAGATTCTACTTCATTATTTTAAATATTTTCTTAAAATTAAGGCCAGAGATATTCAAGTTAGGCATGTGCATAATACTTTAAAGTATACTTTAAATACTTTAAAAGTTTTATGAAAAGCAAAAATATTATTAAAGGATACATAATTTCTTCCTTTACAATTTCTGAACAATAACAGGTACTTGCATTATCAACTTTAAGTGTAAACTCTTTTAGATTACATGACGTAAGCGAATGAAACAGACACTGAAAATAGTGGCAAAAATAAACCTTACGAGTTTTAATTAAAATATTGTAAAATTCACTGTGATTTTATTTGTGCAAATGCAACCTCAAATGCTTAAGGAAACCATTTCCAGATTTAGTACAACAGTATTTACTGAAGCACTGAAAAGATACTTCTTCAGAGGGGGGAATATTGCAGATAGGTAAGTTAATTAGATGTCTTGTAGGCAGTTAGACAGGGCCAGGCCGCAAGGACCCAACATGGAGGAGAGTGAAGGCACATTCACTGAAGGCCAAAATTGTAAAAGAAGAGAAATTACCACACCATGTAGGATGAATAGCAGTGAGTGATACTCTAAACAGGTATCAATCACCTGGGTGGGGGATCAAGGTCTTAACCCAGCCTCTCCAGGAAATATCCCTGACCCCCACCCTTACTGAAAATCCTTATATGACTGCTACATGACTTGCTCCTCCATTTGACCCTCATTTAATCAATATTACCTGGGTGACTGTACTTGTCATCTTATTGGTTGGACATGGTTTTGTCCCACCTCATCCCCACCTTGTAAATTTCCACTGGGTCTTATAGTTTTGTCCCACTTTGTACCTGCCTCATCACGTGGCTTTGCTGTATAAAACATCTCTGAAAAGTGGGGTAGGTGGGCAACCCACTTTCCGGTCCCCCTTCTGACTCTCTTAGGCAGAAGCTTTCTTTCTCCCAATAAATTTTTCCTACTCTTAAAAAAAAAAAAAAAAAGCAAGCTGCAATTTGAAGAATAGTCACTAGATGGCAGTAACTACAAATAAATCTACACATCAAAACAAGTTCAACCCTCCTAAAAGCAGAAAACGAAGGAAAAAATACAATTTCACTCATAATATTTTGCAATATTTGTAGACTAGGAAGCATAAAAATAAGTTGTAGAAATATAATTTAGTAAAAATTAAGTAAAACATTTTATATTAATCTTTAAATATATGTATACTTGTGTTTATATTAACAAACTGCCACTGATCAAAAATGAAGTCTGATGTGTCTAATTTATCAAGCATTTGCAACATTTACATCAATGACATGTTTTCAACTCTAGAAAATAAGGATTAAAAAGACTGGAGTTACTCGATCCCCGGTACCAAAAAAAAAAAAAAAGACTGGAATTAAATGAAATAGAGAAATAATAAGAACTAAGCTGAAGACTAACAATTAGATTGTATCAAATAACATGCTTTTATTCTCAAGAAACAGTTTATGGATACTACAAAAAGTACAATGAATTTAATTATTTTATAATTAGGATTCCTTAAAAGACACAACCATGAAAGGAATTAATGTTTAAATTACTCTTTTTGTAAGCAAAAAATGTGGGGAGTTTGCTATTAATATAAAGCATTACCAATGGAACTAAAAGTAAGATAAAAAATAAGGTTTACCAGCCTAATAGTACAAAATGGTAATCATTTATAAAGCTCATTTCCTTCTTTTTCATTAAAACTTGCAACTAAAACCAAATTAAGATTTAAACACTATGTACATACATTATTTGATTGGTAACTTGAATATAATTTAATAAACTTAAGACAGCTGCTTGCCCACTCCCTTCCCCTGTTCTTCAGCAGATTAAATAAAGAAGCGAAGCAAGACAGCATTTCAAAATGGAAAAGGTTAAATGAATTCAAAAATAACTCTACTAATAAAGTATGATTCTCTATTTTTAAAGATAGTTTAAGTGGCACACGTCTATAATCCCAGCACTTGGGAGGCTGAGGCAGGAAGATTGCCACAAGTTTCGGGCCAGCCTAGGCTACACAGTGAGTTCTAGGCCAACCTGGAATATAAAGCAAGATCCTGTCTCAAAAAAAGAAAAGGGAATTTTGCAAGATGTTAAAAAGAGTATACTTAGGGCTTCTGACCTTCTAACTATGCACCATTCCTAGTGACACTGTTGTGGCAGCCCAGAATATCCCCTTTTCTTCTGGCTTAAGGGCACTCAAATGGAAGGAAGCCTTCTGCCACAAAAGCAGAATGTAGTTTCATTCTATGTATTCCTACAGCACGGAATGGACATCAATATTGCAGCATTTCTCTTACAAAATATTTATATACCTTTTAGTTGTCCATATCTAGCACAATGGCTACAACACATAATTATCCGATGTGTTAAATAAACACTAGGATCTGTATTCATTAGTTCACCGTCCTGAACAATTAACATTTTAAATAAAGTCACATGCTAATAATGTTTTATTTACAATGTTGTTTTTGGCTTTTGTATTTTTTATTTCCTTATTTTAGCCTAACAGTAGACACGTGCAGTACATAATGTTTACACTCCTTGTGTGGAGTTGGTGCGCACATAGAACACGTCTTAATTCAACCCTTCATCCCCGCTCGCTCCCCACCTCCTCCCCCACCTCTTGAGCCCCTCCTTCTGGTGGGCATATTGGCAGTGCACATTTACACACCTTGTGAGGGGTTGGTGCACGCACAGAACTCACCCCAATTCCTTTTGTCATCCCTTCTCACTTCCCTCCCACTCCCACCACTCTTGATCTCCTTTGAGAACAATTTGTCTCCCTACTTCCTATCACTTTTTATTTTTCTCTTTATTATTATTCTGGATTTCTCATGTAAGAGAAACCATGTGACATTTAAGCTGTGTGTCTAATTTATTTCATTTTATGATCTCTGGGTGCGTCATTTTCCCACAAATGACTCAAGTTTATCCTCCTTCATATGATGTTACTTTAAATACACAACAGTGTGGAAAGATGACTTACTAAAAAATGCCAGCATGAAAATCCCGTCGTTGCCCACTCTAAGCTGGTCTGCGTCACTGAAGTCATCCCTTGGCGGACACTCCTCCTCCTGATTCTGTAAAATATAACAGCGGGAGAGCTCGCTAACCTAATTGTGTTACCTTAAATGTAACAGTAAGAACTTCAATAAAATACAATGTTCTCAACTTGTACAGACAAAGTTAAATAAGTACAATGTCTGGCACTGAGTAAGTATTAAAAAAACAGCAAGTTACTATTTTTCCATGGGCACCCCTGAAAAATGTAACTTTAAAGGTAAAACACACAAAAAAAGGAAATTGAACAACATCAAACTTACAAAGTATCAAGAAGATAAACGTTAACACTAGAGTCAAATAGAAAAACAAATAATCAGTAGTGAGGTATAAATTTGTACCTTTGTGTTCGGCAATTTGAAAAGAAATATTTATCAAAACTAAAAATGTATATACCCAGTGATCCAGTAGTTCCAATTCTTGAAATATACTGTACATATATCCACATTACTGCTTATAAGAAATAATGTATTAAAGAGAATTCATTACAGCAATTCTTAATAAAAGCAAATGATTAGACAATCTAAGTATCATCAATAGTAGACTGTGTTAGATAATTCATGGGTTTCATGCTTCTGCATGTCTTTCAGGCTGCCTTTTTCTGAATGTTTATATAGTAGAGACCTTTGGAAAAGACTGTTTCCCTTCGGGACAAAAATGTGGACATTCTTACTGACCATTAAAAAAAGATTTGGATTCTTCACAGTACTAGGAAAAATACTTCTAAAATTCATATGGAAGCACAAAACAATCCTCAACAAAAAACAACATTGCTGGAAACATCACAAAACCTGATTTCAAAATATACTATAGAGCTAGGCGTGGTGGCGGATGCCTCTGATCCTAGCACTTGAGAGGGTGAGGCAGGAGTATTGTCATGAGTTCAAGGCCAGCCTAAACTACATAAGACCCTGTCTCAAAAAA
>NW_004624751.1:20882050-20939995 GCF_000247695.1 Heterocephalus glaber
ATATATATATGTGTGTGTGTGTGTGTGTGTACGTACACACACACACACACACACACAAACACACACACACACACATGCACGCACATGATAGAGTCACTGTAACAAAAAAAGTGGTACTGGCATAAAAAAGCGCAATGGAATAGAACAGAAGACCTAAGAATAAAGTCTTATCTACAGCCATTTGATTCTCGACAAAGGAGTAAAAACATACATCAAAGAAAAGATAGCCTGTTCAACAAATGATGGTAGGAAAACTGGACATCCACCTGTACAAGGTTGAAACTAGATTCTGATATCTCTCTAGCCCCATTGCTCTCTCTCTCTCTCTCTCCAGACTACGGAATTAGAGAAAAACCTTGCTAGCTATTCCTCTGACAAAGGGCTAATATCTAGAATATATTAAGAACTCAAAAAATTTAATATCAAGATACAAGTAATTAAATCAGGTTTGTTTTTTAATTTAAAATTTTTTTTAACTAACTGTGGTGGACTAATGGGCAACTTGTAATGCCCAGCTGAACTGAATCAGCGTGGTCTGGGCATGAAAGAGCCACCTGAAGATTGTTGCCAAGAGCCATAAAAAGAGAACTGGAGGGGAAGATCTTGGGCTGTTGATTTGCTAGGAGAAGCTTGCCGTGGATGGTTTTCCTGATGCAAACTAGGATGTTCTCATCAGAGGAGGAGCTTGGGGCCTCACTGGAAACGGCTGCTGTTTTCATCAGGGGAGCTCTGATCTTCACCGTGAACATCACTTTCTGGCTCCAACGTGGATCCCTCAGCTTGGTAGCAGAAATCCTTCATCTCACCAGCGCAGACTTTCTGGCTCCCACCTCTGGCCTTCGGGCTTTCCAGGTGCAGATCTTCAATACGGACAAACATGAAACATTGCCATGGGCCCTAGGCCACTGGCTGGGCTCAAGGAGGACACACTGCCTTGGACTACAGGCCTTCAGCTGGACTTGTGTGGGAAACTGCTGGGATCTAGGCCCTCAGTTGAATCCTTTGGGCTTCTAGTGTGCGGTTAATTTCTTGCACTCTTTTGCATTTGACTCTTTGGGTAATTATCATAAAATAATCTTATGTGTCCTATATTTAATGTATTCCCTTGCCAAATCCTTCTGACTACAACACTAACCAAAAAAAGTCCTTATATTTATGGTATACAACTTGAGGTTTTGAAATATTATACATTGCCGGGCATGGTGATGTACACTTGTAAATCCCAGCATGTGGGAGGCTGAGGCAGGAAGATCACCATGTGTTCAAGGCCAGCCTGGATTATATAGTAAGACCTTGTCTCAGAAAAACAAAGAGGGGGTGGGTGGGAGAGACACATACATTGTAGAACGGCTAAATCAAGCTAATTAATGTATTACCTTATATACTTATTTTTTGTAGTGAAAACACAAAATCTACTCTCAGCTATTTTCAAACAGGTGTTTTAATCTAAACCAGCTACAGATTCACACACACTCATACTCTGCAGAAAGAGGGTGCTTGAGCTCTGGATTAGAAAGCACTGATAAATCTCAAAGATTTCTTACAAGGCCATAAGTATCTTGTGTATATTTCTATTCTGCTTCCTATGAAATTTTCCATAATACCCACAGATGGAGTAAAAAATCATAGCAGAACCAGAGAAAACAGTGAACTTTTTCTTCATGGACGTGTTCTAATTCAGGCTGTGGATCACACTATTCTTCTACAGCAAGACAATAGGTATGACAGTGACAGAAAGGAACAGTAACACTTGCAAGTTTTCTCTCCAAAAATGATAAATCACCTTTATACTTTTCTCAGAATCCATATATCAAGATTCAAAGCTTCCGATTATGTCCTTAAGAGTTCTTTCCTCTCATATGGAAGTTAAGGCAGTTGAGGATCAAATGCCCATAATACAATTTAAGGACTTTTGCCATTGCCAACACCTCTAGAGACCCAGTCCCTGAGAGGAGTCAACATATGTTCTAAGCAACGCATACATGTTCTAAGCAGGCCAGAGTTCACTTTAACAGAAACTACTTACTTTATAGGTTTGTATTTGTTGTCTATGATTCACCCTCATTAACAGCAGAAATCTTTAATGAATGAGCTATATTCATGCTACTGTCTTAAAGAGACTTACTTTCCTTTCTAAAGGAAAAGGCATATAGAATAAAGTTAGAGTTTGGCATCTTTACCTAGCTTCCTAATTAGCCAGTTGATGTTTAACTCTTGTGCATTTTGGAGAATGGCAGCTGGGAGAGGTATGAACAAGGCTGTAGCTAACGCACAAAACTCCTCCAGAAGCATGTTTCCTCCTCAGAGGCTCTACCTTTGGGGTCTGGCCTCACCGTGGCAAGAGGACAATGCCATACCGGGAAGCATTTTCTCTCCCTTGAGTTCTCACCTAATTCTAGCTTTCTTGGGTGAGATAATTTTTTTATGTCCTTTGCCTGAACAAAATAGGATGAATCCAGGGATCTGAAATGACACTTCTCAAGTCTGAAACAAGAAAAAAAAGAAAGAAAAAGCCACACTAAAATGTAAATAATTTCACCTTGTACCTGAGGCAGGATGGTATAAGAGTTGATCAAAAAATATGGTGATTTTAAAATTGAATTTAATTACAGTAAAAGATACTTTGCCATTAATCTCCCTCAAAATTTTTCTTCTCACTTCAAACACACTTATTCTGTCATTCTTGTTACTCTGAAAAGCAGTTCTGGAAGTCCTTTCTCACGAGTGTTGTTTAGTTGCACAGTGATGGCTACCTCAATGTCCTGAATTAATTTAAAACATTTATCTTTCATGGTCACTGTGACTTCTGGAAAGAGCCACAAGTTGCATGGTGCCAGGTCCAGTGAATATGGTGGATGACAACACATTGTAATGGGTTTTTTTGTTGTTTTTTGGTACCAGGGATTGAACTCGGGACCTTGCGCTTGCAAGGCAGGCGCTGGAACCACTGAGCTAAATCCCCAGCCCACATTGTAATGTTTTTATTTGACAGAAATTGCCATAAACATTTAGAACCGAATCAAGACACTGAGGTAGCTACAAAAGGACATGAACTAGGACCTCCATAACCACTTCAGAACAACCAGATACATGTGTTCCAAGTGAGGGGGAGATTTTCAGGGAGATTAATGTATCATTTACTGTAATAAATTTATTTTTAATTTAACCATTCATTGTATTTTTTTATCATGCCCTGGCTTATATACTGCTGTCTTTACATTACTGAGACAGCCACTCCTTCTACCAGAATAATAGTACACATGTATCTCACTGACTCTCTCTAGTGCTGGGACATCATTACTCCAAAATTCTAGGATGAGATATGATTAAAAGAAAAAAGGAAGTTACTGAAAAAAACTTATTTGAAGGCCTTATAAGTTATTTCTCTACACATTTTAGCCTACCTTAATATCGTTCATGGAGTCACTAACCTGGCTAGGCAATATATATAAAACATGAATAGAAAAAAGATGACTCATGATTATAATGATAGTCCATGATTCCAAATTATATACAGAGAAAAATAAATATGTAGGCAGTGAAGAGGTCAGTGGACTCAAGGTCCCAGTGAAATAGAAGACTGGTAGGGTGGGATACCTATATCCGATCACTTGGAAGAATGAGAGGTTAGTATGAAGATAACTAAAATCAAAATTTAGTAAGTAATAAATGTATTGGTAAAGACAAGGTCTAGGATGACCACAAGATGAAGTGGGATGGAGGTGAAGATCAACAGAAACAAGGATGTCAAGGAATGCAGAAGTGAATTTATCAAGGAGAGTGCCAACCTGACCAAAACTGACACATGCAAGAAGTAGTTTAAAAAGGAAAATTACACTCTTACACAGGGAACTATTTTTGGTATTTTTAAATATATACATAATCAATTTTTTAAATATCAAAAGAAAGGATAAAGCTGTCTTACTCTTTGAGATGTTTCTGCTGCTGCAGCTGCCATTGCGGCAGCTTTAGCCTTCTCAGCTTCATCGTACGTAGGAAGAGAGGTAGCAACACTGTACGGAGGTGGCACTGGGTAAAACTCACTGTAAACTTCTGTATCTAAAGAGAAAGATTTTAAAAAGATAATTGTTGAACAGTTATGACTATAATTTAATAATTTATAATAGGTCACTAAAGACTACTATCACTATGGTAGTCATATCATAAACTGCAAAGCATGGTGAAAATGTACAGTGAATGTTTATATTTGTTAAAACAATTTATTACACTGAAAGACACATTCCCATTAATCCCCCTCAAAGTGCTCCTCCTCACTTCAAACTAACTTAATCCCAACATTCCTGCCGCTTTCTGAAGCAGTTCTGGAAGTCCTCTTTAAAAAATGAAAGTCTTTGGGCCAGGGATATAGCTTAGTGGTTTCCCCGCCTGCTGCGCAAGCGCAAGGACCAAAAAAAAAAAATGAAAGTCTTTTTAAGGTGTGGTCAAAACTACTATGAATGCTGCTGTTGAATGCCATCCAAAAGTAGGAAAGACTCATAAAAATAATACAAACTGTCTTCTTCCACCTTACTCACTGGATCTGGCACCATGCAACTTCTGGCTCTTCCCCAAAGTCAAAATGACTATGAAAGGTAAACATTTTGAATTGATTCATAATTCTGAGGCAGCCAAAATAGCACAGTTAAAGATACTCATGAAAGAGGACTTCCAGAACTGCTCCAGAAAGTGGCTAAAACAATGGGATAAATGCGTTTGAAGGGAGGAGAAATATTTTGAGAGGACTGTCTTTTACTGTAACAAATGTTTTAAAAAATTTAAACAGTAACCATATTTTTCCATCATTCTATTTAACATGTAAGTTACTATAACAATCTTATTTTAGTCTTAGATTTAGTATAAAAAAATGACTGATAAATATCCAAAGGTGGATACATTTTTAAAAAAGGATCTCAAGAATGAGGTTATGAAAAGGAGTTTCAGATAAGGGAGATAAGAATTTCACAATACACAAGCACATTCTGTGTGCCTATCAGCCTGCATAAAAAAATTAGTTTACTCGCCCATTACGTTACAGCCAAAAAAATTTTTAAAATTCAGGAATAATAATAACAAACATTCACACTTGTTAGATATGCTAGTATCACTGACATTAATAAAGGTAGATTCTTGCCAGGGATGTGGCTCAGCAGCACCACACCTGCCTGGCAAGCCAAGGTCCTGGGTTCAATTCCCGGTAACAGAAAAAAAGAAGGGTAGATTCTATGTACCACAATGCTTGACACTGCTGTTTCAATTTTGTCATAACTATAATATTTTTATATTTTCTGTATCCATTATTTTGTTTATCAAAATTTCTTATATTTCGAACATGAAAACATATTATTCCTATCAACCATTTCATATACTGTACTGCTTCTATACATGTTAATCTTAGTAACTCTGAGGTTCAGTAAAATTAAATAACTTGTCTAATATTAAACAACAAGTAAGTGGCAGATCCGTGAGTTCCTGACTCCAATATTTTGCTCTGATATTGTAAGGGTGGTACTTTTCCAAAATACATTGATTTCAGCAACTGTCCTAATTTCTGAAGCAAACTCAGCACTTCCTTTTGCTGAAAAGTTAAGAATTTTTACTCTTTTGCACTCTTGTATTTTTAGCTCCCATTTTTCCCACATCCACTTGGTATTTTAGATGTTCTATTAAGTATTTCTCCTTCCCCAAGTTTTAAAGTATTTTTGAAATATGAACTATACAATAACAGAAATAAAATAACAGTAAGTATAGACTGCTTATTTTAAAAAGTAAGATTGTGTCATTTTTTTTTTTTGGTACCAGCGATCAAACTCGGGTCCTTGCGCTTGTGAAGCAGGCGCTGGAACCACTGAGCTAAATCCCCAGCCCCTGTGTCACTTATTTCTAACGTTAAGTAGTACAAGTAAAGATATGCAGCATCAGTTAGAATCACTGACATTTTAAGGTAGATTCTGTATACCACAATTCTTGATATCATGGTTTCAATTTTCACTATCATAACCACAGTATTTTTATATTTTCCATATTAGTTTACAATTTCATCAGAATTTCTTGTATTTTCAACATAAATACACATAATACTCTGGGAATACCATTCCCACTGTATTTCCATGTAAACAGATTTTAAAACAATTGTAATGCTATCAGTAAGAACTAAGAATCTAAAAGATCAGTTTTAGTCCAAGGATGAAAGTGATGGCAGCAACATATTATTGAATGCTATTCATCAGAAGACATTAGGGTCACAGATGCTGCTTAGAAAACACTATCGATATGTAAAAATGCCATACAAGGTCATATAAATACACTTCTTCCAGTCAGTTATACATACTCATATATTCAAAAGGAATGTATTATGAAACACTACGCAACTATCACATTTGACTAGTGATGTTGTTTAGATCTATAAAAACAAGCCATAAAATGACCTTATGGAAAATACAATCTTCAACAGAAGAAAATATCAATAGTTTTCACTAAAAAGAGATCCAAAATTCTAGAAATATTCAGTTCTTGTGCTCAGTTAATCCTCAGTGCTACAAAAACAAGCAAAAAAAAAAAGTCCTACACAAAACTTGTGCTCAATTAAAATCATGAGAAGACTGTAGGAATAAACAAACATCCAGATAACAAGTTCAACTGGTTTTATAGCGAAATTTACTTAACTTTTTAAAAATGAACATTTTTGTTGCTTAATACCAAAACTACAAAGATAGTACATAAAGTACTCATTGCAAAAACTCTCAATAAAATATTAACAAATCTAAACCTAGAAGCAATTAGACCATGACATATCCATTTAATCCAGAATAAATGTATTAATTTAAAGAAATCTACTAAAAAGATTTTCATTACAACAAAAATTAAAGGAGAAAAACCACTTGATTTATGATCAGGTACAAAAAAATGAGTTCAAAGGGTTTCTGGTCTATTGAAGCCATTTATTAAAATGGGGAAGACTATAGAAAAAGGTCTTGTGAAAGGGTAAAACAAAATAGGCAATTGCAGTCATTTCAAAAGTTAGTTTTCAAATTTTCTGAAACTGTCATCAAACAGAGACTAAACTGGGTATGGTGGTGCATGCGTATAATCCCAGCACTCGGGAGGCTGAGGCAGGAGGATCATCAAAAGTTAGAGGCCAGCCTTGGCTACACTACACAACAAGTTCAAGTCCAGCTTGGACTACACAGCAAGACCCTGTCTCAAAAAAAAAGAGAAAAGTACAGACTAATTTATCTTCTTTTGAAGAACAAAACTCATTAACTCTTTTGTAACACACCAAATATGGTGGAAGTGACACTATGTAACTTTCGGGGCAGTATCAGCAGGTGAGATGGCTTCCAGGTGACTTTTGCTGAGAATGCTGTTCTTGAAATCCTGTCATCATTCACTGAGGAAGCATGGGCCTGAAGAGGCCCCACGTTCTGTTCTGGCCAACAGTCCCAACTGAAGCTCTTACTGAAGCCAGAATGAGCCACCACACAACATGTGAAAAAGGGAGCCTTTGAAATGAAGGCCACCATACATGAAAATCACATGAGACTTTGAGGGAGAACAACATCATTGAGTCCAGTCCACTCTCAAAACCATGAGAATGAGTGATTGACATTTTTATGAAATTGGGAGTCACCTGTTACCCCAAAATAGCAACAATAACCCCCCAAAAGGGATCATAAATTTACTCTCCACTTCTCATAGATGTCATCAAGAAAACAATTATTATCAAATTCATTTTTATTTTGGTGGTGCTTGGAATTGAAACCAAGGCCTCTCACAAAGCTACATTTCTATTTCCAAATTGATTTTCTTTTTTTCAAATCTAAGGTAGCAAATACATTATGCTCTATTCTGGAAATTTGAAAATAATGAGAAAAAACAGCACCTAATAAATGTTACCAAGCAAGAAACCAACTCCTAAATCATAAAGCCAAAGACAAGACTGATGGAAATTAAGATAAAAATTGTCCATGAGGGACTGCGAGTATAGCTCAGTGATAGAGCGCTTTCCTAGTACGCACCAGGCCCTGGCTCCAACCCCGCACAGCAAAAAAGAAAACATGAAATTTTGCACTGAACAAGCACACTGATCAAATAATATATAAAAATAAAAGGAATATTCACTTATTAATTAGTACTTCATAAAGTTGATTTTCAGAACTGAATAAAAAGTGTAAATAAACTTGATGAAAGCAATCTTATACACTGCAAATGCATAATAGCGACCAGAAAAAGTTGATGTGAGTTTGAGAGACGTAAACGACATTAATTATACAATAAGATGAAATATTCTAGTGAAGAATTTTTTCTGTTAAAATGTTTTTCAACAACTTTTTAAAATAAATGTTCCATAATGAATATATAAAATATCTAGAGAAGTTAGTTATTTAGACTTTGAAGTTAACTATACAAATCAAAAGGCTACACAAAATCATAATAGTTTACCAATCATCATAATGACTAATTTGCCATTGCTGAGAAATACAAATTGTAGCCAGGGAAATAATTAAGATTAGTTCTCTAGAGTGACCTGAATAGAGAAGATAACAGCACCAAACAGGAATCGCTGCTTTGTACTCAGAATTACTACTGTGTGTACGGGTAATACTGTGTGTGTCCTTCACCTCTGCTCACACATTTCCACTCACTTGTCATCATTAATACTGTTTTATAAAGATGTAGGCACGTGCACACATATGCAGACATGCATGTGTGCACAGTTGTATATTTGTATATGCATGTGTGTATGCATGCATTTACATGTAATAAATGAATATATACTGAATATATACATGTGCATTTATGCTTAAAACCCATTAAGACTTGCTAATTGCACAAACCAAAGGGCACCCTCCAAAAGCAACTAGTAAAGACATGACTAGTTCTTTCATACCCGAAGTTGTAGGTACTTCCACGGTAATACTACTATAAGGTGGAGGAGAAGTATCAGTTTCAAGTGCTGGTGCTGAAGGAGCACTCTGCACAACTTGTGGTGTTGAGTTTGAAGTAGATGGCTGCTCTACAGCAGGTGATTCTGAATTGTCCTCTTCATTGTGAAGCTAGGAGATCAAAGAAAAAGAAAATTAATGTAATACTACTTATTTTTTAATTTAAGCTAATTTTAAAAGATCATTTCAGGCAAAAGATAGCCTTTGAACCAAACACAAAAATAACATCTTAAAGGACTAACAAAATTCTTAAAACACATAATCAGTCAGTAAAAAGTTACTGACAGTTTCTTTACAACAAAGACAAAGTTCAAAATTGCTTAAAGTGTTATGATTTAAAATACATTCCTATTTGTGAAATCCTTTTGTAGTTATTGTCTACCATCCATACTTATATACATATATACAGGAAAACTAAAAACATAGCTGCAATACCATCTCTACTATACCTGAATCTATAATTGGAAATAGAATCTGAATATAGAGCAATAACAATGTATAAACATTCTAAAAATGTGTAATAAATACTCTAAGTTTTCCCGAGTATAAAAAAAAATTACTTTTGAAACAAAATGAGCCAATGTGTATGTATGTGGAATTCTAAAAATGCTTTTCATCACAATGAATTCACTGAGAGCTCAATATGTGGGAATAATATGTTGAAATCTAATCATCAGAATGAATCTATTATTATCCTCAATTAAAAAAAGAAACAATCAATTGTGGAAGTACAGAAACTTGTCAAACATAGCAAAGACTAGGAAAGGTAAATTCAGAAGTTAAATCCAAGCAAAATGGCTGTAGAGTTGTTATGAACCAAAAGATGGAGGGAGAGGAGAGAAATTAAATTCAAAAGAATTAAACGAATTAAACAGAATTAAACAGAGGGAGGTGGGATGGAAGTGAGGGAAACGAAATTACATGGAATTAAATGGAAAGTAAAGGAACAAAAAGTAAAAAAAATTAAGATATAGTATGTCCCCAATGACTATAATTATTATGTACTACAAACATCTACTAATAAAATTTTTTTTAAAAAGATCATCTTGGGGCTGGGGATTTAGCTCAGTGCTTCCACTGCCTGCCTCGCAAGTGCAAGGTCCCAAGTTCAATCCCTGGTACCAAAAAAAAAAATCATCTTTTAGGAATTGATAACTACATGCATCAATATCATAAAAAGTGATTTATCAAGGAGGTACTGTAGTTGATCCTTATTTCGAAAAGAGGGCTTAATAAAATATTTAAGTTACTTCTAAACTAGAACCTCATTCTGAAAAGAAACTACTGTTTGTAATATTATTCAATGTTCGCTATTTTAATTTATTCCTGTTAGTTTACGAAATTCAACGTTAAAAACAATCCTTCAGTGAAATTTTGTCACAGAGCTAGTACATGTACAAATTTTGAGTGCTGTGGTATAACAAAACAAACACAGATTTTGGATTTTAGAAACATGATGTAAATTCTGTTCTACCTTTTAGGAGCTTTGGTAAACTTATCTTCTTCATGCCTCAGCATTTACCTGTAAGTTCTAAATGCAGCCAAAATCCTTATAGGGTTGTCAAGTAATATCTGGACAGCATCTAGTGTAACAACTAACAGAGAAGACATTTAATAAATACTTGTCTTCTCTTCCTTTTTATTTAGTGTACTTTATTTCATAAACTCAAGACAAATTATAAGGTGCCAAAATAAGCAGTCACTAACTTACCTCTTTAAAAAAATTATATGCACAAAATGGGCAATTTTCTATTACCAAGCTATTTGCCTATGGCTTGGTAAGTGATCACACTAGAAAAATATTTTTGTGAGTTAATGAATTATAACTTTTAACAGAACCATGATAAACATACCTAAATTACTTCTCAAGTTACTAAGACAACTTTTTCCACAGACATCATAGCACCAAGGATCGAATAATAAAATTGAGTAAGAGAAACTGAATTCTAAGTTTAAATAACCATAAATGCATTTTGTATGAGCTTTCCATTAACTTGTAGCACTTTTCAAAGCAGGCACTAAATGAGCAGCCTCCTGACTGGCAATACTTTACATCTGTATTACAAAGCACCTCCCGTGATTTCCCCGTAAAAGCTACCCAGGAGACTCCTTCACCTAGTCATCTTTAATTCATTATAGTTTTAAGAGAAAAATGTCAGATGAGCAAAGTAAGATAAATAAAAGTAAAGGACAGATATTTACAATATAATTACAATATAAACAATTAAGTAACAGTGAAGGTGTCAAAAAGAGAAAGCCACTTATCCACATCTATTAAGGCTGCAAATGTAGATATAATGAAGTTTACTAAAAAAATTATCTTCTATGACCAAAGCTCTCCTCCAGATCCTCACAAAGTAATATTCCTTATCATATCAAATACAGTACATAAATGTACTCCTGACAATGACAAATTCATTTTAAAACCTGACAAAGTTTACTCAAATAACTACAATGAAAGGAATAAGTACAGGCACTTGTACATATGATCTCTAAAATAAACTTTGGAGCCTGTAAACACACCCTAATTTATTGCCCTAGCATAGTTTTGTTTTTACAAGATTATTATACATAGTATATCTTTGTTATGCACCAAAAGTAAAACCCAATAACTCACTCAAGAGGCTCTACCCACACTAGATATAGCTTTCAATTTATTTTAAATGCAACATTCTAGTTTTGAGACCTTTGCAAGCAATGAAATTATAACTGCCTTCCTATAACTCCCTTTTAAATACACCCATACAAGGGTTCAAATCAAATTACATGTTTATCAATTCAGACAATGCCATTTGGGAATAATTTTCCTTAATTGTGGTGTCCAACAGTTCTATTTCACATTCTTTAGCAATTACCTAAACAGCAAAAACAGGGACGGGGGTGAGGAGGGACCAAGACCTATATGTGATGACCCAGGCTTTGTGTCCTATCATCTCAAAAGCAATCCACCCACCTCTTTCTACAATGAACCTCCTGAAAAACTGTGGGCAGTATAGTGCAGCACATAGAAATGAAAATCTGCCTTTATAGTGATCAAGGAGGTAAGAATAGTGGCATACTGAAGGAGCCATGAATTTTTATCGGAAGAAAAATGGACGACAAGAGGGTTGCCTTAAAAGTATGAGCAGCCAGACTCTACAGGTGAGCACTGAGTGTTTTTAATGGCAAGAACACTGTAAGCACAATGACAGATTCTAACTGGAAGTCTAGCCTTCTATTTCTGCTAATTGGCATGTCTCCTACAATATGGCCATTCATTCTATCTTAAGGTGATAAAATATTATTGTAGTAACTAGAAGTTTTGTAGTAACTACAAGTTTTGTGAAGCCAGATACCTCAGTGAATGTTTTCTAAAAGTACAAGGTGAGAATGCGTAGGTGTGCTCTGCTCGGCACGCAGTGCACTGCATCACAGCCTGGTTGGTGTGGCTGTTGTTGGCCTAGTAACAGTATGGGTTTAAAAAAAATTTGTCTACTCATTTCATTTCTTTTAAGTTTTAATTTGAGCACTACAGCAAGAAAAGTTGAGAAAAATTATTTTAAAGTTCTTTTAAAAAGGTACCTAAAAAGCTGATATATTTTGTATACTACCATATTATGACTACACTTACGTTCTGTACCAAAGGGCAAAACTGGAAATAAGAACAGAGGCAAGGAGATAAATTATAGCTCAACTTTTAAAAACATGATTATTACAACTACCCAGGGCACCAGCCCTTTTGTGAGTCAACAAATGCTTTTCTGTAGAGTTCAGACCTGGCAAGGCTGTGACATAGCTTGGGTAACCACACACCCATTTTTCTTAGGACACTTCTACTTTATACCTATTGTTCCAGGCACCCACTCAATCCATCCTTTTCCCCACTAGTTTCATTCTCAAAAATGCTCAAATTTTATAAATTAAATGGTGAATCTATATGCAATGGAATTTCCAGGTTCAGTAGAAAATTATACCATGACAAAGATTCCTTCTGACTCAATGTTAATAAAACCCATAGTAGTTGACATTAATAAAAATCTATCATATGCTGCCTTGCTTAACACATATTTTAGAGAAGAAAACAGATTTAGGTTGCAATAAAATCAAATGGCAGAGTCAAGCTGTTCATCTAAGTTACCCAAGAAGAAAAGGAGCTCCCTCATCTGTGCTCCTAAGTACCTGTAATTTAATAATACAGGTGCAAAGAGGCCCCCCCTACTCCCCGGGATGCGTAGTGTTCTAAACCAACAGCTCAGAAAAGAGGTTCCCAATGGACCATGCTGCTTATTAGCAAATACAGCGAGATTTTCTATCAATAAAACTGAATTAACTCTCTCTCTCTCTCTCTCTCTCACACACACACACACACACACACACACACACACACACACACACACACACACATACACACACCCTGCTAAGCAAATAAACAGAATTTTCTCAAATTTAGGTTTCTTTCCCAAATTTCTGTCCCGCCAAATCTTTGCTGCCTCTAGACACTTTTTTGCTAGTGGGAGCTAGCATGACAAAGCAAACATAAGAACAATTAGGAAACAAATGTACAAGCAGCAAATGAATATTAATTTTAAAAAGCTACAAGTTGGCAAATCATGTCATTCTCAGCTTGTTTGGAATGTACACTAAAGTTTGGCATGGTTTTATATGTCATAATATAATACAGGCATATTTTCTGCTAGTAAAAACATTTCTTGTTGGTATGACAGAATATGTTGGTATTTCATGGTGTTCCACAAAAAGCATCATGAGCTCCAGGCACTCCATCATCAGACCAAGTTTGCAAAATAACAGTCACCAGGTACTTTCACCAAGACAAAACTAAGTCGTCATTTTAAAAAACCGAGGGGTTTCAATTTCATCCTAAATTACTGTTGTCTGCTCATGATACATCAAATGAAAAAAAAAGTAGATTACATACAGTGTGCAACTGGCTTTTAAAACTAATAATGAAGAGATATTACTGATGAATACATAAGAACAATCAAAATTTCTAGAAGAAATACTTGTAGGTAGGGGGAGAGACTTCACTTTACTATGTGAAATTTTCACCTTAAACGACTTTCAAATTTTTAATAAATAAAAGCAAAATGCAATAAAATTAAACCTCTAATTTCCAACATGACATATCTCTGGATCAAAAATTTTAAGATATTTTCCATGTGCTATGATAAAAAGCTCTAACATAAAATATCACATATACCAGTTCCCTTGGGATTATATATATATATATATATATATATATATATATATATGTATATATGTAATTTTTTTGTTGAAAATGATACAATCTAGAATTGTGTGCCAGTTAATTTGATTTGTTAACTTCAATTCTACTGGATTAAGAGCCTTCTGGAGAGGTGACAGAATCAAGGACCACTGTACTCATAAGTGGATAGATTCACTGAGGTTCCGAGCTGATGGTGCTGTGAAGGGGTCTGGGGAGGAGGGCATCCCTTTGAGGGTAGACCAGCTGCTGGGTGGTCTGTGCTCTTCCCTGTACTCAGCTTCCAGCCCGTGCGGATGGCGATATTTCAACCATGGAGCCAGCTGACCATGGACTGTTTCCTCTGAAATGGTGAGAAGAATCAAACTTCTCATCCCTAAGTTGCAGTGACACCTATTTTGTCCCAGCGATGGGCAGCTGACCAATAAAACTGTAATCAAACAACGAGTATATTTAAAGAATGCAAATCAACCAGCACAGTGGCACAGGCCTATGACCTCAGCTACATGGAGACTAAAGCAGGAGGATCACAAGTTAGAGGCCAGCCTGGGTAACTCGGGGAACTCTTGCCTCAAAATAAATAAAAGGGGCTGGGGATGTCACTCGGTGGTGACCCCTGCATCTGAGCCCCAATATTCCAAGGAGGGTAAAAAGCAAATCAGAAATATTATCTGTCTTTTTAAGAAAATGTAAGGGAAGAGATTATTAATGGGGCAATAAAGTGATTAAAGAATAGAAAATTAAATTTATACTGCCAGACTAGACTGTTTTACTGACATCAAGACTTGTGTACCCATTAATCAGTCCAATTTTTAAAAATACATCAAACAATAGCAAGAAAGAGCCCTGGGCTGATGTTCAATTCTTAATTCTACATACTGTTCAGAGCTCAGCTTAAAATCAAGTTGTTAAGAAAGCCTTTGTAATCTCCCCAAAAAGAAAAAGTTTCTTTGATATACAATGTAATCATAATCTTAACTATTTATCGGAGTACCATAACAGCATTTTGTGTGACTTTTGATTTATAATATTTTCCCAGCTAAAGAAAGAGCTATACAAACATGAAGGTTTTGTCTGTGTTGGTAAACACTGAAAATAAAAAGTGACCCCTAAAAATACACTGATTTCAGCTTTGTTTTTTTTTTTAAGGCAGTACAAGTCACCAGTCACAAATAACATAAGATGGAAAGCCTTCAGAGAATAACCTTGCTAACTCTAGTACTTTGAAGGCTCTCACAGCTAGTTATTACCTTCTTTCTTGGTAAATTAAAGGGAAGGTGTTGGAGAATATTTGCATCTCAAAGACCTTCAAGGAACAAAGGAAGGTAAGCAGGTGGGGTAAAGGCCTTATATAAATTTCTACTTTCAAAAGAGCTACACCTCTGGTTAAATTCCTTTCATATGCTAAAACTGCAACATGAGTATCCTAGATGCTAAAATTCCCTCCCTGGATGCAAAGTGTTCCAGAGGACACACTAATTAGCTGCATTCTGTCCTTTAAATGACATATGCTCCTTAAAATATTAGAAAATATTTTTTTAAAAGATACTCTACAAAACTACATCTAGCTTACAAAATATGTAGTGAAAAATTTGCCTACAATTATGCCTCTGTATCAACTAATCAATGTATCTTATGTGTGTGTGTGGGGGGGGGTGTGTGTTCTACTGAGGATTGAATGCAGGGCTTGCAACTGAGCTACATCCCCCAGCTGTTTTTTAAAATTTTGAGATAGGGTCTCATTAAGTCACTGAATTGCCCAAGCCTGGCTAGAACCTGCAATCCTCTTGCTTCATCCTCCCAGAGTGCGGGGATTATAGGTGGGATTATGGGTTTGCACCACCACCTTCAGATATTATCACAAATTATTAACAGCTTGCTGATCTCCTAATAGCATTCTCTTTCTCTTTCCCCTCTTTCTTTTTTTCTTTTTCTTTCTTTCTCTTTCCTTCACCCACCCCTTTCCCTATTTCCTGAATATATGCCCTGCTGGAATCCTCTCAAATTCTCTCATCTAAGGTCCTCTCCATTGAGGCATTGCTTGCTCCCTGGTTGCCTCTACACGCCTTTTCATAATCCCACAATCTAGCTCACATAAATTTAGCGTGAAAAGACCATAGTATGGGCCACAATGTGTGTATATTTCACCATGGGAAGATTTTCACCATCACTCTTTTTGCTTTTATTCTCACATGTATATTAACATATTTTAAATTTACTTTTAAAAGAAGGCATTTTTTGAAATATGGTCACTAATTTGGGTTTATGTCTGTCCACAATATCCTACTTTATGAATGCAAGCAGCTGAGATATATTAATTAGTGACTATGCCACAGTTTGAGGCAATTAGGGTGAAGTAAGCGAGTTAACCAGAAACTCTCCAATAGCATGTGTCTGAACCGTACCCCTTTTCCTCCCTGGATGGCTTGTTCAAAGTGATAAGTTAACCAGCACATAGCTTACCTGTGGTTAAGAACAAAGGACAGGACATGTTATATTGCTGCCCTAACCATACAGATAGGAATTTCCTGCCAGATCCCAAAAATTGGATTTTAATCTAACTTGCAATCTGCTTCTGTACCCCTGTGCTTGCTCAAAGATGAGATCATGACATTCTATTGTGTGATTTTTTCCCCCTTTAAAAACTGGCTTCCCTGCTTGATTGGTACCAAGGGAGGTGGGAACATGAGCTCGCCCTCTGGTCGCCAGCTATCAACAGGACATTTAATTTGGACATTTTTTGTGGCATGATTTTTTCACTGAGACAGCTGTAACAAGGGTAGAAATGTGACTGTCTCCCTAAACTCTCTCTCTCACTACAAATTCGCAGTATCATGGATGGGAATTAATCCACTATACTCCAGGATGAGCCCCTGACTATCAACATCAGTCATACTCCTCTGGCACAGCACCGTTCTCCCACCTAACTATGGCCTTCCTGGTCCAAGGAAAGGAACTAAAATAACAATGTAAGATAAACCAATCAGGGGCTGTCCCAAAACTGTGTGAGACTAAAGTCAGGAAATGAAGGAAAACTGAAGTGATGAGTTCCCCCCTTCCATAACAAGGGTATGGAAGCACCCAGGCACTTTTTGGTACTCAGGTGAATTAATAGCGCTAATCTCCAAGCCAAACTTGCCTTCCACCAAATTATGTTTTATTAGAAATAACAATATAAGCCAATTCTAGTTTTTAAGATTTCCTTTGTCAAATGGCTTGGGAACCAAAATTTAGAAACCCAAATTTCATATTTTTTTTAAATACATTTTAAGAGTCCCTGTGACTCTTATTACTATTTTCTGGTTTTTATATAATCAGTAAATTCTATTGATATAGGACACCAAGTAATCCAAATAAGGGAAATATTATATCTCCCAACCTGCCAGATACCCAAAACGCGAGTTCGTGTTCTCTAAAATCGAAGAATGAATTCTAGGAACAACGGAGGTTAAGAGTAGGAAAAATTTATTGAGAGAAAGATAGCTTTTGTCTAAGAGAGACAAAAGGAGGACCAGAAAGTGGGTTGCCCATCCACTCCACTTCTCAAAGGTGTCTTATGGGGCAAACCCGTGAGTTGAGGCAGGTACAAAGTGGGACAAAACTGTAAGATCCAATGGAAAATTGTAAGGTGGCCATGAGGTGGGACAAAACCATGATCAACCAAAAGATTACAAGTATATTCACCCAGGTAATATTGATTAAATGGAGATCAAATGGGTAAGCTAGTTATATAGCAAGGTACATGGATTTCCTGGAAGGAGCGGGCCAGCTAGGGATGTTTTGGTCCCTAACTAAGGTGACAGATGTCTATTTAGAATATCAATCACTGCTATTCATCCCCAGGCAAAGTAGGTGGGTGTAGTAGTTTCTCTCTTTTTATAATGTTAACCTTCAGTGAATATGCCTCAGCTGTTTTCCATGCTGAGAGTCCAGCCTTGTCTAACTGCCTTATAATTTTTAAGTAACTTATCTATCTGCAATACTATCATTTGATTTTAGTTTACTGACTTTTTCCTCTTATCTTCCTTGTGCCACTGATCCTACCTACTGATTTTTTATTTCATATCTTTTTCCATTCTAAAATTTTTATTTGGTTTATTCTTTATGTTTTCTATTTACTGATGAGATTCTCTATCTTACCAATGCTTACAGGGTAATTTTGCTTTGCTTCCCAGGCATAGTTATAATGGCTGCTTTAAAATCCATGTTATTATAATAAGAGTCATCTTGGGGTTGGTATCTCCTGATTGTGTTTGCCCTGAAGAATGATTTCTATTTTCCAGTATATCTAGTAATTTTGGATTCTTTCCTGGATTTGGATTGTTTTGTTTTGTCCTCTGGAGAATATTAGTATTTTTGTTTTAGGGGGCATTTGACACCAGTATATTCAGATTGTAAGCAATGCTGAAAGAAAATTAAAAAGCTGGGGGATTGATACTATCTGACTTCAAGACTTTCTAAAAAACTATGGTAATCAAAGCAGTGTGATACTAGTGGGAAAAAAAATAGACAAATAGATCAGTGGAACAGAAGAGAGAATACAGAAATAGACCCAAATAATCAATTGGTTTTGCAGAAGCTACTCTGATGCATTTTTTTAGAAGAAGAAATTTTAAATGATGTTTGAATTTATAAAATTATTTTAATCTCGAGTTATCCAAATACTCTAATGCTGATTTTTACAAGTCAATCTACGTACTGGTGTTCCACCTAATACAGGCACTGATAATATAATGGTAACAATTTATAATAAAAGATTTTATTTCTTTCCTGTTTCTTTAATCAAATTATATAAGGATAATTTGACAGATTCTCCAGAAAAGTTTCTCGATTTGCATGTAGCACTAAAAACAAGTCATCAAATGTAGTAGTTAGCAAAGTTTAAAAACTAAAATCTTCTGAAGAGTATACAATAAAGGACTGAGATTTCAAACATTAAAGCACTGTAAAAATAGCAAGAGAGTTTGCTGGACTTGGAATAAGCCCTCTTTCAGCAATCAAAATCTGAATATTCAAAAGGTTTTAAAAGCAAAACTACTCAGATTGAAAACAAGAGCTAGTAAATTCTAATTGAAACCACTTCCTTCCAGAAACACCCAGCTACCAATCAGCACTGGTTCTCAAGGCCTGGGAGGGATTAGGGAGCCTGGCTTGAGGGTATTCAGTTCCGGTCTCCCTAAACATCCTATGCCTCTAAAATTTCAGAAATGTGTTTTATTCATCTGGATGTCCTCTACAACAGATTAGTGGTAGTTTGGGACATAGAATATGCCACTCCTTAAATGCACTGCATTCTAACTTCTCAGTTTTTCTCTTACCAAAAGGGAGCTAACTCAAACAATGAATGTCATTTTCACTAAACAACTCCAGATCAAGTACAGAATCACACTTCATAGATACTACAAGTCTCACAGAACTTTACACATAGTAGAAACTTTAAATATTTAATCAACTATCTGCCTGATAGGCTCAGGCAGGATTGCCTCAAGTTCAGGGCCAACCTGTGTTAGTCAGTTCAAGGACAGCTTGAACTACATAGCAAGACTGTCTCAAAAAACTAACTAAATAAATAAATATCACAAGGAGCTTACCCTGTCCCGCTACAAAATCAGAGTAGGCTAAGGTCTCTGGATTAAGGATAAACTGCCTAACACTCTTCACACACTGATGGAAGATCAGTGATTTGTAGCACAGTACAATAACAAATGTTCATATATAGGACTGTTAGTCAAGAATTCATACATAAGACTTATGAACCTAACGTCATAAAAGAAGAAATTTTTAAAATTACAAGTTAGTAAAAGTAACTCTAGAAACTAAACTTTATTGGACAAAACACATGAAACAACAGCACAGAGGGAACATAAATTATTAATAAAAATGAGAAAATGTTCCTAGCAATTAAAATAAAATAGTACGTTGGGAAGGATGGACTTGGAGTTGAACTACTGCTAATGAGAATATAAATTAATACAATCACTTTGAGTAACAAGTTGGCAACTCAGAGTAAAGTTTAAGGTATGCATACCTAATAATTCTACTTCTAGATCTCAACACTAGAAAGGTCCCACACTTGTGAGGTACATTAGGGCTGGGGCAAACTGAACAAGCAACTGGACAGCACATACCAAAGGTCATAAAAATCCAAAGGACATGTACAGAACACAGGACCCATGGCTCCTGAGTGCTGTACACAGAACCAATCAGAAAGTCACAGTTTCAATCCTTCAGTCTGGTGCTATGTGCTGGACCAATCAGAAAAGAGCTATTTTCTCAATCTTTCTCTTTCTTTTTTTAGTTTTTGTTTTTTTGAGACAGGGTCTCTCTACGTAGTTCAGGCTGTCCTTGAACTCACTATGTAGCTTAGGCTGGCCTCAAACTCACAGTGATCCTCCTGAGTGCTAGGATTACAGGTGTAGGCCACCACACATCACAAAAAAAGCTATTTTCAGTCCTTCATTTCACCTGGTGGGAAGCCAAGCAAGTCTTTCTTAGGGCAGTTTAAATCTGGCACAAGGCCAACTGAGTTTTTGATAGGACAACTGTCTCAGTATCTTATTTGCATGAGGGAGAAGACTTCTTTCCCTTATTCTTGGGGACACTGTGAATCTGTTCACCAGCCCACTCTCACTCCTTAGAGTATACCTCTTATCTGCCTTCATTAAATGTACACTTTCAGGCCGGGGATTTCGCTCAGTGGTTTCGTTGTCTGCTGCCCAAGCACCAAGGACCCGCATTCGATCCCCGGTACCAAAAAAAAAAAAAAAGTACACTTTCACTTATTTTGTTATGTCTTATCCAAGTCTTTGTTCAGGACATCAAGAACCTGGAAAGAATCCCACAGTCTCCTTCAAGTAGTAAAATCTGGACACAAAGAGACACAAGAATGCTCAAGGTAGCACTATTTAGAATAGTGATAAACTGAAAACCGGCCATTTTAGTGAATTTTATTGAAATCCTATACAACCTGAGTCCTGTGGTTAAAAAAAAAACAAACTTGAAAGAGTTCAGTAGTTCTTTAAAGCTTTTTTCCCCTTGCTGTTAAATTCAAGTAAAATCAAACCTTGTATTTTTTAAAATACCATTATCCCACTCTTACACAGTTATTCCTGTCTGTTTGTACATGACCACAAATGACATGATGTTCCTCAAATGTTAACAAAGATTATTTCGGGTTGATAAGACTTGGGTACCTAGACTGGTTATTTCTTTGTATTTATACTGCTTGTATTTAAAAGGAAAAAAAGTATGTATCACTCCCATAAAAATAAAAGGCTCTTTACTAAAACAATCAGACACTTCAGCTTAATAATTCCCATTTTAAGACTATACAGCATTAATCAGAAATGTAAACCAAAATTTCTTTATAAAGCTGTTCATCATACTGTTAGAATAATATAAAACTAGAAAAAGAGCATTCAGTAATAAAATAAGCATTCTCTTATCAATGTAATGGAATGCTACATAGCCATTGTAAATAGTGTTTTAGAAAAATATTTAACAATATCAAGAAATGTTCATGATTAAGGTGTAAAAGAAGCAAACAAAGTTTTGTGGGAGTAGATGAATCATACATTATTCTAATTTTAAGTAAGACAAAATGTCAACAGTTTCAAAATGACTATTAATGTACAAAATAGGTAGCGTGATTGTTTGCAAGTCTTGTATTTTTCCCTAAATTTTCTGGAATAGGGATAAAAGTAAGAACATTCTTCTTTTGGGGGGGGGGGAGGCGGGTACCAAGGATCGAACTCGGGACCTTGCGCTTGTGAGACAGGCAGCAGAACCACTGAGCTAAATCCCCAGCCCAGAACATTATTCTTTAATGTCATATACAACACGACAATTTAAAAGAGATTTCTATCTGTGCTAAAAGAAGTAAGTTTGACTAGATTCGAAAACTGACAATTGTGAGCTAGGGATATAAATAAGTAGTAGAGCATTTGCCTTGCACATGCAAGCCCCTGGATTCAGTTCCCAGCAATACAAAAACAAAAAACCAAGCAAATAAACAAAAATATCAGGTTATAAGAAAGCTCACATTTGTAAAATTTCTTAGTGATACTAAACAAGATCATCACATATTACATCCACTAGACAACCTTTCATAATCACTGTCACCTTGAAAAGAACAGTCAGGTATACAAACATAGACAGATGATGGTTTTTTTATTTCCATTAATCATTTAACAGTACCAGTACATAATGTAATATAAGAATATATCCATTTTAGTGTGATGACTTCTAATGAAACTCAGTTTAAAGGTGAAAAAGATTCATAAGAGCTTTTTGTCTCTTTTCTACTTACAACAAAATTATTCCTTGCAGTGCCCTTTTGCCAAAATTACATTAAATGAAGCACATTATATATTTGTTGCTATCATCTAAAAAGACGTTCTGGGCTGGGTGTAGTGGTGCATGCCTATAATCCCAGCATTCTGGGAGGCTCAGGCAGGAGGATAACAAGTTTGAATCTAGCCAAAGCAACTTAGTGTCTTAGCAAGACCCTGTCTCAAAATAAAGAATAGGGCCGGGGATTTAGCTCAGTGGTTTCGCTGTCTGCTGCACAAGCGCAAGGACCTGAATTCGATCCCCAGTACCATAAAAATAAAATAAAATAAAACAAAGAATAAAAAGGCTGGTAATATAGCTCAGTGTAACAGTCCTGAGTTCAATTCCCAGTACCCTGAAAAACTGAATGAATAAAATTTAAACAGGCATTCTGTTTTCCTAGTATTGTAGTACCATCTATTCCTCAGAATTGCAATTGTAAGGGCCACACACTTAACATTGTACACAATATTCCACTTGCTTTATTCAACAACTCAAACTTTCCACAAACAAATCTGTGAGCAAAGTGCAGTAATAACAACTGTCATGTTGGTCAGTTTTCTTCTACTGTTGCCCTATGCAACAGTGTAAACAGTGCTTCTTCAATCCATACTCAACTCTGGAAATCAGATACTTTCACATTATCTAAATGCTACATGGTAAAAAAGTGCCAAAATGATAGCAACATGTTATAAGGGCAAGGGAAAGCTCTTCTTACAGGATTCTTACTAATAATTGTACAAAGAAGATGAAATTAGGAAATCACTATTTGACAACCACTATTATTACAGCTATTTCAGGAAAGAATAACTAATTAACTATTAAACCAGTGAGAGAAAATATAATTAAAAATACAGGAAATTTGTGAGGTATACTACAAAATGACTAACCTTAACCTTGCTAAACCAGTCAGGAAATACAAAAAGACTACAAAACTGTTCTAGATTTTTAAAAAAATATTTAAGAGGTCAGGGATTTAGCTCAGTGGTTTCGCCGCCTGCTGCGCAAGCACAAGGACCGGAGTTCGATCCCTGGTACCAAAAAAAAAAATACTTAAGAGACCCGATTACTAAGCATAATGTCGACTCAAAAAACTAAAAAACTAAAGTTTTTTTTCTTTACATGGTAGGAAAATTGGTGAATTGTTTATAAATTATGGTGTTAATTATACCTTTTGATAATTACACTACACATACTAAAGAATTCTTTTTAGAAAATACATACTGAAATATTTAGGTACAAAGGGGCATTATGTCACCATTTTCAAATGTTTCTGGAAAAAAGTGTAGGTATGTGTATACATATATTTACACATAAAGAGAACAAATACACATATTTACATATAAAGAGAACATCACAAAGCAAATATGGTAAAACACTATTTGGGGAAACTGGGTGAGTAATACACAGGAACTCTGGAGTATTTTAGCCACACATTTCAGTAAGTTTAAAATTACTTTAAATAAACTTTTAAAATGGTAGGGAAAAGAATATATTGTATAGAAGCAAAGTTATTGATTTAAAACTCTACAATTCACTTTACACCAATTTCCCCTCTATCTCTAGAAACTTTACATGATTATTAATTCCTGTATATACTCAGTCACTTTACAGAATAATCTCTCCACATTTAATCAAAATCTCCCACTGCATGGATGGCACTTCATCACTCAAAGCACTATCAAATGCAATGTTAATCCTTTCATCCCCACCCCTTACCTGGGAACAAGACAAGACTGTGAGGAAAATTTTCTTAGATATCATCAATTACAGATTTACAAAGCTTCCGAGTTCACACTGTCCACACAGCCTTCCAGACCCTTTGCACCCCGTTCTTGTCAGTGGTATTTACAACAGTCCGCAGCTCTCCCAGTAAAAGAACGAGAAGCCAGCTCCCCACACCCTTGACCTGAAACCCTACCTACTTTAATACAGGACAACTAAACCATCTTAACACCTCAGCTATAAAACACCGTATGGTATCTGGATGAATGTCCTGTAACTAAGTCAGTTCTCCATTGCCCTGACAGACTTCTTGACCTGATCATCACTGATAAGACTTCTTCTCAAAAACACTGAATTCATACAGCTCAGTTTCTGGGTAACAACCTCCTGTCCTCTGCCTTTCTCACTCCTTTACTTCTGCTGACTCTATTCTTTGGCCCTCCATTTACCTCCACTTAGTTTTATCTTCTAGCCCATGTAATCTGGACAATAAAATGAAGAATTTACATGACACTCACCAGCACCAATTCCCTAGCTCTCTTATCCTTGCCCACTGGTACCCTACCAACACCCAATCTGGGATAAGCCTGTCTATTGCCGTCTGCTGGAGGAATGAAAACAAATCAAACTGTGTAGATAGGTGCCACAGGAAGGCAGTTTCCATTCCAGGAGGGCTGTCAGGATTAGCTATCACCATGGCAGGGTTTCAACTCCACTATTCTCCCTTGCCCACTTCAGATTATGAAACTTGTAGTCAAAATTTTTGATTCCTACTTCACAGAAGTAAGATTTCAAGTAAAAACTCTTTTAACTTCTCTCCCCTGCAGTTCTAAACTTAGCATTATGGCATCTATCCTAACTTACACTCTTCACTCCCAAATGCCAGAGAAATAGAGAGAAGATTGTGCCACCCAAAGGATTGCTTTTTCTTGAAATTATATTTCTCCTTCCTTTTCAACACTTCTTTCTCTCTACCCACAAGCATATTTTATTCATACCATAATTTAAAAAGAAAAAAAATCCCGCCCTTAGCTATAAATAAGCTTTTTTCAAAGTATTTCTAGCTTTCACTTCTTTTTGTTCATTGACAAACACCCTGAAATGAAAAAAGAACGATACCTATCCACTCTCATTCTCTAGAATTCTCATTCTCATTCCTCCCAATTCATTACCATCTGGCTTCCATCAAGTGGTACCTCGGTTCACGAACTTAATTCTTTCCACAGTTCTGTTCACACAATTCCTTCCACCAGAATTGTGGGAAGAATTAAGTTCATGAATCAAGATCCCACTACATCTTGCTAAGACTGACCTTTCACTGTTAAAAAAAGCCTTCAATCATCAGACTAGCTAAAATCTTCCATACGTTCAACACACTTGACTGTCAATCATCCGACAGCCATTCAACACTTGTTATATGTCTAATATGTTCCAGGTTTAAGTAGGTAAATTGATACAGAAACTAGGCACAAATGCCATCACATCAAATCCCTACAACTCATAGCTTCTAACAACTACCAGACAAGGCTATAAGACAATACATCTACATCTCCAGCAAGGAAAATAAAAGTTAGAGCAGTCTATCATAGGTAAGAGCTAAGACCAGGAAGGACCAGGCTTAAAACACAAACTTTCTTCATAGAAAGTTTCATTTTTCTCTCAACAAATACAGGGAAGCTAAAAACAGATTCATACAAAACCAAATCCAGTAACCCATTACTAAGACATGCTGTTGGTGATTCACTCAGGAAACAGCAAATGCCAATATCACTACAGACAACAGTTGAAGGCTAATCTCCATCCCAATATTATATGCCAAAGCAAAAACTCTCAAAAAGTTGGCTGATAAATTTACATACATAAACTGAGTAACTTCAGGATATAAGACAAACACAAATATACACTATCACTCCCTCTGTTTCTCTAACTTAGCAATCATGTAACCTTGTACTGATTCACCAAATCATGATTTTAATAATCTAGATTTTATAAGAGATTCAGGTTCACAGCAAGTCAGACTAAGGTAGAGACTTCCCATATAATCCCTGCCCCACACATACAAAACTTCTCCCTTTACCAAGCTCCAGTACCAAAGCAGTACATTTGTTACAACTGATGAAACAATAGTGATACATTATTATTATCCAAGTCTACAGTTTATATTAGCATTCACTCTTGCTGTAGACTCTGGCTTTTGAAAATATAATGGCATCTACCCATAACCACGGTACCACACAGAGCAATTTCACTGCTCTAAAAGTCCTCTGTGCTCCACCTATCCATTCCTCCTTCCACCCTAACACCTGGAAACCACTGATCTTTTTATTGTCTCCACAGTCTTCCTTCCAGAATGTCACAGAGTTGGAATCATACAGTATATAAACTTGTCTGACAAGCGTCTTTTATTCAGAAATATGCATTTACATTTCCCCTATGTCTTTTGATGTTTGGGTAGCTCATTTATATCTAGTTCTGATTAATATCCCATTGTCTGGATGTACCACAATTAATGCACTGACCTACTGAAGGGCATCTTGGTTTCTTCACACGTTTGGCAATTATGAACACAGCTGCTATAAACTTTGTTTTGGGGTGGATCATAAGTTTTCACCTCCTTTGGGGTAAATAAATACAAAGGGATGTGACTGATGGATTATATGGTGAGAGTGTTTAGCTTTATAAGAAACCATGAAATTAACTTCCAAAGCAGCTGTTCAATTTTGCAATCCACCACCAGTAAATCAAAGTTCCTACTGTTCAGCACTTTCACCAGCATCTGTTGTTGTCAGTGTTCTGGATTTGGGTGGTTCTAATAGATGTGTAGTGGTAACAGTTTTAACCTGCATTTCAAAATGCTGTGGAGTATCTTCTCATGTGCTTACTTGCTAGGTGTATTTCTTCTTTGTTGAGTGCCTAATGAAGTCCCCCCGCTCTCCCCGCTTGAGATAGGGCCTTGCTATCTTTTCCAGATTGTCTCAAACTCCTAGGTTCAAACAATCCTCATGCTTCACCTTCCCAAGCAGCTGGGACTACAGGCATATGTCACCATACCTGGCTGTCCCTTGCCTTTTTAAATAGGGTTGTGCTTTTTTCTTTTAATTCCATTAGTACGTTTATTAGTACACGTGACATTCACATCCATCTTGAGTAGGTGCATAGCGAGTCCATTTCCCCTTCCCACCCACCTCCCTCTCAATCTCTACGTCCTCTTTCCCTATTTCCATTATTATTATTTTTATTTTTTTTTAGTTTATGTTTGTGACTTACTGTTGAGTTTTAAGAGTTGTTTGTGTATTTTGGTTAACAGTTCTTTTTATCACATATGTTTCACAAATATTTTCTCCCAGACTATGGCTTATCTTTTTATTCTCTGTATGGCTCCCAGAACAGATCTCTTTACTTTTTACTTAAATCCAATTTATCAATTCTTTCTTACATTAACTGGTCCTTTGATATTGTATCTAAAATGTCATCACCAAATGCAGGCTTGCCTAGATTATTTTTCATGTGGGTATCAGTTGTTCCAAAATTGTATGTTAAAAAGACTTTATTTGGGGCTGGGGATTTAGCTCAGTGGTTCCGCTGCCTGCCCCACAAGCACCAGGACCTGAGTTCGATCCCTGGTACCAAAAAAAAAGACTTTATTTGCTCCATTATCAAAACCAATTTATTATTATTTGGGCCTATTTCTAGATTGTCTGTTCTGTTCCACTGATCTGTCTATTTTTTCCACCAGTATCACATTGCTTTGATTACCATAGCTTTTTAGAAAGCCTTATGGTCAGACAGTATTTTTATAGTCTGCTGAGTTAGGTAGAAATATTACAGACAGTCAGATAGGGCTAGGTCCTCGACAGTCAGGACAAAGATGAAACACATAACAACTGCAGCTAGGCCTCAAGATAAGGATAAGATGACCATACCTGAATACTTCCTCAAAGGACAAACACTGAGCCTAATAAACTCTAGATAGACATAAAACACCCCGGTGGGTGAGAGAGACCTCTGGACCCACCATTTCCTAGGGGAAGTCTTTGTTTTTTCCATCCACACTTGTTACATGACTTGTTTCCTAACTGGACCACTATTATCTAAGTGACTGTACTTATAAGCTTATCGGTTGATCATGGCTGTGGCCCACGTTGTACCCACATGGATTTTACTCCATAAAACTCCCTTATAGAGTCGGGGATCCTGGCTACCCATTTGGGAACCCTCTTGCCTCTCAGGAGCTATCCCATCAATAAATATCTCCCTACTCTTTAACTTCCACTGTTTCTAGAATTCATTCTTTGATTTTTAGAGAACACGAGCTCGTCGTATCAGACAGCTAACAGATTGGCAGACATAATATTTCATATTTCATCTCTGGTATTATTTCCTATATCACTATCAGTCCCCCAACAGTAGCCATTTTAACTATGTCTAGGAAGTAAAGCAAAATTCCTTTGTAACCAATGATAAGACAGAGAATCTCACCAGTAAATAGAAAACAAAGAATAAAAATTTTAGAATGGAAAAAGATATGAAAAAATTCACTAGATATTATCAATACCACAATGAAGATAAGATGGAAAAGTCAGTAAACTAAAATCAAATGATAGAATTTATTGATTGTATAAAAAAACAGAAAATAGGATTGAAAAGTAATAGAGCCACAGGGACTCTTAAAATGCCTTTTTTAAAAATGAAATTGGGACTTGAAGGAAATGAAAGATTGAGTTAAGGAAAAATAATGGCCATAATGATTATCTGACGCATTTCACCATGCAAAATACATATCTGAGAAATATTTTTTCAAAAATCACTATAGGATATGCAAAGAACAACAGATACATAGGAAACTAAAATGGAAATTATGCAACTCCATAAATTATTTAAAAGTTATAAAAGGTTTATTGTACAAAATTCACCACAGTACTTGACTGAGTGACTGATCAATCTTTTCACAGTTATAAAATGTAAATGCTAATCCCTGATTAGCCAAAACTTAAATGGTTTTCAGACATTTCATCCTAACAATAATTCCCCAAGATTGGTATCTGAACTAGCTTTAATTTATAAATGAGAAGACCATGACATAGAGCAGTGGTGGCAAACCTATGGCACATGTGTTGTGTTTTATTTATTTATTTATTTTTACTTGAGACCAAAGATGTTAATGTATGAGTTGTTTTTTCTAAGCTAAAACCTCAGTATTTGGGCTTACTTGCAGTGTTGGCACTTTGCAATAAATAAGAGGGTTCTGGGTTGCAGTTTGAGCACTTACTCTGAAAGGTTTGCCATCACTGGCATAGAGCAACTGGCTGCAAATCACAAGGCTTACGTGACAGGTTATGATTTTAACCCAAGAGATGGGACTACAGAAGTCACAATCTAGATAGAGAAAGCAGGATATGCAAGAAAGCAAAGTAAAATTAATCACAGCAAGTAAGTGCATAGGCACATTAAAAATGTAGAGTTGAATAAAGCAGCTAGAAGGCTTAAATATTGATGTTTAGTTTTGTGGTACTGGGGATTGAACCAGGGCCTTCACACTAAATTATATCCCCAGCCCTTTACTAATTTTTTACTTTGAGATTGTGTCTCACTAAGTCACTAAGTTGCCCAGCCTGGGATCAAATTTGAAATCCTCCTGTCTCTGCCTTCCAGAGTGCTGGGTTTACAGGCATGTGCCACTATGCCCAGCAAAGCTGTCTTCTTTTAAGGAGAAAGATTTAAATGACAAAGGGCATAAAAGAAGATTGATATTTGTCATGATTTGTCTTTTGGTACTCAAGCTTTTCCAGCTGGATATATGCAGTATTTGATTTTTTAAAATACGGTGGTTGTTATGGCTCCTATCTAGATGTCCCCCCAAGGGCTCATGGGGTCATAGGTGGGGAGTTTCGAAGGTAGTGGGATTAGGGTATGTGAATGTAGATTAAGGGAGTGGATAAGGAAAAGTCCATCCTGGGTGTGGGGGGCACACCCAAAAGGCTGGTAGCCTGGATGGGACAAAAGGGAGAAGCAGGCTTGCTGTTGCTACTGGTGCTGCTCGCTGCCTTGCTGTCTCCTGCCCGCTTGCCATGGACTATTTCTCCTCCATAATGTTTCCACCCATGCCACCCTGCCTTGGAGCCAGACAGTTATGTACTGAAATAAACCTTTCCTCTTTTAACTTGTGGGTACCAGGTATTTTGTCTCAGCAATGAGAAAAGTAAGACAGTGGTTAAAGAAAACTTGCGTATGAGCTTAATCTAACCCAATGAAAGATTACTAAATTTTGAGTTCTGTACAATCAGTTGGGTTCACATAGTTGCTAAATGACTGCCAAACTCCTATGCTATATCATTCATGTTCGCTATGTCTACCATCACTATGAATAAAACAAAGTTAGTTACAATCAGAATTCTATATCTCAAGATCTTTGATGTACTTTAATTCTAGATTTCTAGGTAATAAAATTTGCTTTCCAAGCTTTATTGCATAACCTTGAACTAACTCTCCTTTAGTCTTTCATAAAATGAGAAATCTGAAGAAAATAATCACAATGGACTCTGCAACTTCCACATTATCTACAATTTTCCCCTTTTCATACACAGGTCTAATAATCTAACCATGGTTACTATTTTACAAATGCTATCTACTGTTTAGAAAAGGGATTCTGCAAAAACACCAGAACCCATCCAAAAGATTCATTAGCAATATTCTAAAAGCAAAGTACATACCCTAATTATGAACATTATGAACGTCAATACTATATAGACTGAACAACACATTATTTTCCAGTACAAAATTCTATAATATACATCACTTCAAAAATATAAAATATTATATTCTATTATCTCCATGCATATACTTGGAACCATTCAGAAAAGGCGTTCATTTATTTCCTCAGTGAATACCTGCTTTGCACCCATAATAAAGAGGACCAGAACAATGCAATATACTATTACAGACAAGACAGATCTAAGTCTTATGTCCCTCTGAGCTTACAATCATATGTGGAAAACACACCATGAAATATGGGCTACAAGAGATAAAAGTGCACAATGGGGCCGGGAATTTAGCTCAGGAGTGCCGCCGCTCAAGTGGAAGGTCCAGAGTTCAATTCCCAGTACCAAAAGAAAAGTGCACAATGTTCAAAGCATACAAAGAATTTGGAAATGAAGAGCAGAAAATGCACTGGGTAAGCAAAGATGAGGGAAAGTTTTCAGAAGAAAACAACATCTAAACATAGTTAAGAATAAAGACTATAAATTAGTCCTGCAGGAAGGAGGAAGGAAAGAAAAATGGGGAATAAATAATATTTCAACAGCCCGAAGCAATGCCATTCCAGGGAAGGGCTGACTGAATCTAGGACTCAGAGAAGCCACAGGTTGGCTTCATTTCAGGGCTCCAAGTGCTACACTTCCACAGTGACTGGAAGGACAGCCATGGGACACATCTGTAATCAGAGAGCCGTAGTCAGGCTGGCCAAGAGACCTCCAGAGGGGTTTAAGCTAAAATACTCAGGCACCACCCCCACAGTCAAAAGCTAGAGTCAGCCTGAATCACTCTGGATTTAAAAGTTACAGAATTGGCACCCTAATCCTACAGCCTGCTGATGATTGCATCCAGCGTGAGTGGGGACACATTTTGAACTGGACACTGCCCCAAAACTGTAGATGCTGGAAGAAAACCAAACATTACAAATCACAGAGAAATTTCCTTTTTTCTTTTCTTTTTGGTTTTTTATTTTTGTTTGTTTGGGTCTTTTGTTTTTGTTTTTTGTGAGTTTGTGCATTGTTTTCAGTTTTGTCCTTTTTTTCCCCCCTTTTATCTTCTTTCCTTCCCTCCTTTCTTCACCAGTTTCCTGGAGCTTGGGAAGCCTTCCTTTGTCCTTCTGCCTTGCTTATCTTTTTTTCTTTCTTCTTTTTTTTTCCTCTTCTCCCTTTTAATTTTTCTCCCTTTAATTACTGTATCTTATTTTTACTCACTACAACTTCTTTTCTTTTTCTTTCATCATCTTCTTCTTACCAGTTTTAACCTTTACCTAATTCTATAAACATCTTTCTACTCCTCAATAAGATCCTTTGTAGCTCTCTCTTCCTTCTCATATCACAGTTTAAGGTTTCACAGCTCTCTGGTGTTCTCTCATTTCCAAACACTGTTATCTTTTAATGGTATAACCATAATGTTCTGTTACTCATTTGATAGTTAACTCTGTAAAATTACTGGTGAATTCTGTCATATTTAGTACATATTAGCTGTACGTCAATACTCATACTGTCTTAATGTTGTACCATAACTGTGGATTTCTTCTCTGGGATTAAGGGTGGTACATGTTTGGCTCCTATGATCTAATTTGTCTTGGATGATACTAAGGTAGCTGATTCACTTAATATTAACAGGGTTACACAATTGTTGCTATTTCTCTGTAAGATAACACTCAGATTACCTTTGAGACATTAATAACACTAGAGTACATTCCCTGAAAATGTGATTGCTGGGCTAACTACACTGCATCTTCCCCTTCCAAACTAACCAAGGTGTGCAGATTTTTGAGCTGTGGCAAAGGATTATACTTAGCCATGCCCAAACTACATCAATGAAAAGCAACTAAAGAAAGAGATCTCTAAACTAGCAGCAAAGTCTTTAGACAATAAGCACCCAAAACCTCAGCACAAAACAAAGCAAACAAAGAAAATGGCAAGAAGAGCAAAGCAACAAAACTCTCAATTCCCCTAAAGCCAATCCAGGGAGCACCCCAGGGGCAGAACAGCATAAGCCACATAGCCAAATTACTCAAAAGGATAACAGAGGAGGTTAGAAAATAGCTCAAAGAGGTACTTAGCAGGATTAGAGAAGATATAACTAAACAGATAGTAGAAGTAATAACCAGAAAGACTCAAGAGCTTTCCAAAGACCTAATAAAAAGCTAGAAGAGCTAAACAAAATGATACAGAATATGAATGACCAGTTTACTAAAGAAACTAGAGTTCGTGAAAGAGTTTCAATCAGAAATCCAGGAGATTAAAAATCATATTGAAAGTATGGAGAGCAGAACCAACCAATATGAGAACAGAATTTCAGAATTAGAAGACAACGTGGGGCTGGGGATTTAGCTCAGTGGTGCCGTCTCCTGCATCACAGGCAAGCACAAGGTCCTGAGTTCAATCCCCAGTACCAGGAAAAAAAAAAAAGACAATGATGCCTTCAAAGACATCTTAAAAACAACAAGAAAGCAAGAAAGCATGAAAAATGGGTTGAACAGCTACTAGACAATGCAAGGAAGACTAATCTAAGAATAACTGGAATAAGTGAAAAATAAGAAGATAACACAAAGGGCATATAAAAAACCTGTTCAGAAATAATGGCAGAACACTTCCCAAATACAAGAAAAGAAATAAAAATGCAGGAAAAGAAAAAAAAGGCATATAGAACTCCAAGTATCCATGACCAAAAGACAATCTCTCTGCACCACATCATACTCAAAGTACCAGGAGTCCATCACAGGGACAAAATCGTAAAACCTGTTCAAAAAAGGCAACAAATCACATATAAAGGTAAACTTATTAAAATTACAGCAGACTTCTCTAAACAAACCTTAAAGGCCAGCTTGGAGTAAAGTATTCTAAGCCCTAAAACACAACAACCTCCAACCTTGATTTATGTATCCTGCAAAACTTTCTTTTAAAATTCACAGAGAAATAAGGTATTTTCTTGACAAGGAACATCTTGAGAAATTCATGACCACCAAACCAGCATTACAAAAAAGGACATTTTAAGAATATCCTAGAAAGAAGCAATGAAGCCAACAACACCAAACGTCAAAAAGAATGAATATACCTAGCAGGATGAGCAGCTAAGGACAAGGGAAAAGGGAAAATCAGCAACAGGAAAATAATGCAATGACAGGAATAGGTCAACACCGCTCAGTAATGTGAATGGTCTGAATTCCCCAGTCAAAAGACACAGATGGGCAGAGTAGATCGAGAATCAAAACCCAACAATACACAGCGTACAAGATATAGATTTAATTCAAAAAGAAACTCACAAATTACAAATAAAAGGATGGAAAACAGTATTTCACACAAAGGAACCCAGCAAAAAGCAGGAGTTGCTATTTTAATTTCAGACAAAGTAGATTTCAAGGCAAGACTGAAGGTTATTCCATAATGGTTCAGGGAACAATTCAACAGAAAGAGTTAACAGTTATAAATACATACTCACCAAATGCCAGTGCACCCAAACTTATAAAACAAACACTAATGGACATGAAAAATCAGATAAAGATCAATATAACTATAATGGGGAACATTGCAATATCTCACTGTCACAAATGGACAGATTAACTAGACCAAAAAAAAAAAACATAATCAACAGACATCAGAGTTGAACTAAACCTTCAAACAAATAGACTTAATAGATATCCACAGTGTTTCATCCAACATAACAGAATATACATCCATACATTCTTTTCAGCAGCATGAGATGTTCTCTAAAATACACCACATACTAGCCCAAAAAGAATGCTTAAGTAAATACAAAAGAATCAAAATTATTCCACATATATTATCAGATCACAGTGCAATAAAACTAGAAATCAATGGCAAAAGATACCACAGAAACTAAGCAAACACAAGGAAATTAAATAATACCCTCTTGAATAATAAATGGGTCACAGATGAAATTAAAGAAAAAAAGTTTCTACATTAAAACCCTAATACCAGTACAACATACCAAAACCAAAGGGACACAATAAAAGCAGTCTTAAAAGAGAAGTTTATAGCAATGAAAAACACAGCAAGCTCAAATAAATAACCTAATCATGTGTCTCTGGATCATAAAAAAACAAGAACAATCCAAGCCCAAAGCTAGTACAAGGAAGGAAATGGTAAAGATCAGAGCAGAAATCAATGAAATTGAGACTAAGTAAACATTACTGTGTAAGACTCACTTTGCTGGATTTATGAACAAATCCAACTTAGGAACATTCTCCTGGAATAGAGCTAGTTGGTATGTCAGGGACTTACTATACAAAGAATCAATGAATCAAAGAATTGGTTCTTTGAAAGATTAAACAAAATAGACCTTTAGCCAATCTTCTCAAAATAAGGAAACAAGACATGAACCCATGAAATTAGAAATGATAAAAGTGAAATCACAGCAGATTCTGCCAAAACTCAGAAATTAATTGCAGCCATTTTTAGAACCTGTATTCTAATGAAAAATTCAGAAAAAAATGGATAAATTCCTAGCTAGATATGAACTACCAAAGCTGAATCAAGAAGATATAAAAATAGTGACCAATCCAATATCAGTGACTGATATTTAAGAATTAAAAAAAAAAAAAAAAAAAACTACCAGTAGAGAGGCACAGGTCCCAGTGAATTCACTGCTGAATTCTGTAAGAACTTTAGAGAAGATCTAAAGCCAATACTCCTCAAACTCTTTAATGAAATCAAAAGGGAAACAGTACTCCAAAAGTCATTTGTGGAAGAAAGCATTATTCTGAAACCAAAACCACAAAAGGACCCAACCAAAAAAAAAGAGAACTACAGCCCAATCTTTTTAATGAATATAGATGCAAAAATCCTCAAGGTTCTAGCAAACAAAATGCAGCAAATCATAAAAAAAAAAAAAGGTACATTATGACCGAGCAGGATTCATTTCAGAGATTCAGGGATAGTTCAACATATGTAAAAGAATAAATGTAATATACCACATGAAAATAAGAATAAAAATCACACGATCATCTCAATAGACACAGAGAAAAGATTTGACAAAATCCAATTTCCATTCATGATTTTTTAAAAATACCCTGAAAATAGGAATAGAAGTCTTTATTTCAATCTGATAAAAGCCATCCATGACAAACAACAACCAACACACTAAATGAAGAGAAGCTGAAAGCTTTCACTCTAAAATCAGGAACAAGTCAAGGATGTCCAATATCACCACTTCTGTTTAATATAGTTCTTAAAATATTAGCTAACGCAATTAGACAAGAGAAAGGAAGAGAAGGGATATGGAAAGGAAAAGAAGTTAAATTATCATTATTTGCAGATGACACGGTCCTCTACATAGAATATCCCCAAAACTCCCAGAATACATAAATTCAGTAGTATAGCAGGATACAAAGTCAACACTCAAAAGTCAACAGTGTTCCTATACACCAATAATAAACTCACCAAGAGAGAAATTAGGGAAACAATATCTTTCACAATAGCATCAATAAAAATTAAATACTAGTATCCAAGGAAGTAAATCATCTCTGCAATGAAAATTATGATACTCTGAAAAAGGAGACTGAAAAGGATATAAGAAAATGGAAAGATATTCCTTGTTCCTGGACAGGCAGAACCAATATAGTCAAAATGGTCATACTTCCAAAACTGTTATACAGCTTTAACAGGCCCCCAATCAAAACAGCAATAGTATTCCTTACAAAACTAGAGAAAGCAATGCTAAAACTCATATGGAACTAGAACAGCAAGAGCAATTCTGGGAAACAAGGGCAAGGTAGGAGGCATCACAATCCAGGACTTCAAGTTATGCGACAAAGCTATAGTGATAAAAACTGCATGGTATTGACAAAAAAAACAGACTCATGGATCAACAGAACAGAACAGAACAGAGTATGCAGAAACAACTCCAAGCACACTCAGCTACCATATCTCTCACGAGGGGCCCAAATCCTTTCCCTGGAGGAAAAGACAGCCTCTTTAACAAATGGTGCTGGGAAACTGGTTATCCACATGACAAAGATTGACACTAGACTTATATCTGTCACCAGGCATTAAATTAAAATCAAAATGGATCAAAGATCTAAACATCAGAACAGAAACAATCTGCCGGAAGACAAAATGGGTAAAATACTGTACTTGAACACAGAGATGTAGGCAAAGACTTTCTGGACAGAATCCACATTGTGTAAGAAATAACACCAAAAATCAACAAGTGGGATCACATCAAATTAAAAAGTTTCTGTACAGCAAAACTGCTGTGGTGAAGAGACAACCTACAGAATGGAAAAAAAATTTTGCCTGCTACATCTCAAAGGATTAGAATATATAAAGAATGCACACAATTCCCTCAAATTTAAAGACCCAATCAAAAAATGTACAATTGAAATGAACAGATACATCTTAAATGAAGAAATACAAACAGCCAACAGATAACATGAAAAAATGTTCAACATCACTGCCCATTAAAGAAATGCAAATGAAAACAACACCAAGATTCCATCTCACTCCAGAAAGAATGGCAACCATCAAGAAATCAACCAATAACAAATGCTGGCAAAGCTGCAGGGAAAACACTACTCTTCTTCATTGTTGGTGAGAGTGTAAACTGGTACAACCACTATGGAAATCAATTAGGCGATTTCTCAGAAAACTAAATATAGAAATTCTATTTGACCCAGCTACTTCCCTTCTCTTCTCAAAAGAGTTAGACATCATTCCACAGTGATGTATGCAAAGCTATGTTTATAGCAGCACAATTTATAATCGCTCAATCTTCGAAGTAGTCTATATGTCCATCAACAGATGAGTAAATAGTGAAATTGTGGTACTGTCTTTATACACAATGGAGTATTGCCAAAAAGAAGGATAACTTTGAGTCATTTTAGCAAAATGGATGCACCTTGAGGCCATAATGTTAAGTGAAATAAATCAAACACACAAGCCTAAATAACTCGTGGTTTCTCTCATAAGAGAAACTCAAAATATAAATAGTGTAATATAGAAGTACAGATAACAGGGAAAAAAAGAGAAAACCTACTGCCACCTAACATAAACAATATATCTAAAAGTATACCTTGCTTTAGTATAATTGTCTTCTGTGTTTTATATTTTTTGGCTTATTAATCTGGTCATATGATAATCAACTTTATAAAAACATAAATAAATGAATCTGATGCTGGAGGGTTGGAAGGGAAGGGAAAAAAAGAATTGAGACATGTTACATACATGTGCCAACTGTCCACAATAAATGTAATCATTATGTACTGCAAACATGTACTAATAAAAAAAAGCCAGAAGTGAAAAGCAAGCATGATTTGGGGTAGTGGTTACCGAGGGCAGAGAACAAGAGCATTATCATTCAAAGCATTGGCTGAAGGATGTAAGAACAAACTAAGCAGGGATGAGGGAAGCAGAGATTCGTGTTGCTCTGTAAAGGTTAAAAATGAAAACCTGAAAAAGAGTCGCAAGTGTTATTTCAAGACTCTTCTCTTTTGGGGGAAAAAAAAATCCCATAAAAAATCATCTGATATAAATAAATGCTCACTAGAGATGAGGAAAATATTCTACCAAAATCTATTAGATTTCTTCACTCCAATATTCAACAGGCTACATGTCCAAAGACCCTCAAAACTGATTGTTTTATAGGATAAATGCCAATTTATCTCATTCTCAAAGCCTCTGTCCAAATAGTACAATTTCTTCTTACAATGTTAAGGGTAATAAATACTGAAGAAACATCATAGCCAAACTAAAATACAGAACATTCCTGAACTTTTAAAGTATTAAATTGTTCATGTTCCAACAAATCTTAAAAGCAAGTCAAAACCCTGAAATAATCTGATAGTAAATCTTAAACTACTGCATTTCCCAACTTGCATTTGGCATGTCCTTAGCAAGAATTTTACCCACACTTTAATTCCAGCTCAGTGATCAAACTTTTGAAAGAAACCATAGCATTGCCTGAAAACCGACACAATGATGATTTACAATCCCATGGCAGGTAGGCCAGCCTTAATCACAATGATCTTGTCAGTAAACTCACATTTCATAAATGTCTACCGAATGTATTTCAGTTATTAAAAATCAAGTCAGGACTAGATTTATATCGTCAAATATATCTAAATTTCTAAAATAACATACCAATACACATAACCAATAGATAATGTTTTAGAATGGATATCAGAGGTCAAGGAAATAATGAAAAGAAGATGGTCACCAAGAAATCATATAAAATAGACAAAGAAAATCAAACTTCACAAGCCAGTAAAAGTAGGAATCAGCGACACTGCATTATGGCTTCCTATGTTACTCAAGGGAACACCAGAGAGAGAAAGGTAGGAAATGCAAAGCTGGAAAAGAATGCAAAAAGCTACCCCAGCAGCACCACTTCAGAGTGCCCAAGTCTCAGCAGCAATGACAAAAGAAACATAAAAATACCATAGGCAAGGTCTTGAGCTAGGAAGATTCTTTCATTCACGTATCTTTACTGAGTGGCTACCATATACCAGATACCAGGTGAGGAAAGATGTTAACAAGTGAACAAAACACACTCTGCTCTGATATAGCTTATTCAAAGAAAGGAGAAAGGAATTAAATTAACAAAGTACTGTATCTGAAATATCAAAGAAGTACGAAGTACTGTGTATAAAAACTAAATCAGACATTTGGGGTAGGGAGTACTGTGAAGAGGGTATGGTGATTTTACACAGGGTAGTCAACAATGGCTTCAACAAAGTGACCATTCAGACAAAAGGAAGATTCCACCATACTTGAGAAATTTGTCTTTGCCATTCACACAAGGATTTTAATACTCTACTCCACTACCCAATTATCTCCACTCTGACACTAGTGACAAACAAAGGTGCTGCCTGATTACAGAGTACAAGGGATGCCAAACAACCTCAACGCATTCCCAAAGATTTATTTATCAGCAATGGGGACTCATTATTGGAATTTAATACTCTGTGATCACTGTCCTAAAATTCTTAATAATTTTATCTTTAAATATGAGTTTTCTAAGTGAACTCCAATAGGATTCTGATGGAGTGTGTGCCAAGGAGTGGGAACTTCAGTTCAGTTTGCCTCCCCAGGAAGGTTCTTAATCAGATTCCAGCTCAGCTTGACCTTTCCATCTCCTCACAAATAGGGGCAGGGCAGGGCAAGGCAGTGGCCATCTCCACCCCAGGCTGGTATCACCTTGGCACATTCACTGACAAGCCTCTTGCCAATGGCTGATTTGGATAATGAGCTTGACCTAGCACAGAGACTATAATCCCTCTGAGGCTGTCTTTCTGCTGTGAGCCGGGATAACGGCCTACAGGAAGAGGAGACTGGCAGACTCCTACATTTTCATTTAGCATTGGGTCTTGTAAATTATGTAGCTGGACCTGATTGCATTCATGAAACAAAAATCATCAACTGGACTTACAAATAAGCATTGCATGATTTTATCAAATTCAGCACACAAGTTATTTCTATGTTTGCCCATTCCACTGTTAAGCCATCCCTTCCACCTGTTCCAGCCACATGGCTTTCCTCGTTTCTTAAACCAACAAACTCATTTCTACCACAGGTCATTATCACACCTACTACCTATCAACTGTAACTAGATTTTCATATTCCAAAAAATCTCAGCCTGACCATCACCCATCTGAAGTAGATGAGGGTTCCAGCCTATTCTACAGAAGCACCAATTTACTAAGGGGTCAAAATGATCCAAAGATAGACCATCAATTTCTTCCCTCCATGTAGTCCTCTCCCCAGCAAGAGATGGAGTTTATTCTCTCTTCCTGTGAATCAGAGGTGACCTTATAATTGCTTTAACCAATAAGAAACAGGGGAACTGATATTCTGAACTTTCAGCCCAGGCTTGAGGAACAGTGGCAGCTTCCTATTCCTTCTATGCTGTCAGAAGCCAAGACGGTATGTGAAAAAGACATACACAGAGAACCGAGGTGCTCCAGTCCAGCTGCACTCCCAGTGAGCAATCATCAACTGCCAGCCGAGTAAACTGAGCCATCCTGGAAGTTCCAACCAGGTAAACTCTAGAATATTACACATCACATAAAGCAGAAGATTCTGCTGATCACATTCAACCCATGGAGTCCTGAAAGATTAAAATCCATGGAGTTTTGGAGTAGTTTGTTACATAGCAATATAAACATGTTAGTGTGGTGGCACACACCTGTAATCCCAGGACTCGGGAGGCTGAGACAGGAGGACTGCCGAGAGTTCTAGGCCAGCCTGGGCTACACAGAGAGTTCAAGGCCAACCTGAACTATATAGCCAAATCCTGTCTCAAAAAAAAAAAAAATTAAAGCACCCAAGTCTGAATGGCAGCTCCATCACAGCTGACCTACTATTTAACTTCTCTGTGTACTTTCTTCTCACTTCCAAAATGAGAATAATGATATTGTGTACTTCACAGAGATGTTCTATAAATAGGGTTAAATGTGTTGTGAATTGTGCATATTACACCAACTCAATTTTAAACCAAAGAAAAAGAACAATGAATATTAAATTCTAAGTTAATGGTAAGCATGTGATTTGCAGGGAAGTACTGTGTAAAGCACTTAAGAGTTCTCAGCATATTTGTGACATAATACAAGTAATTATTGCTCTATTATTGCTATTTCATTATTGACAAAATTTATTATTTAATCAACCTGCTTTATTTTCTGCCCACCAACTACTATCTGAAATAATTCTTACTTATTTATCTGCTTTCCTTCCACCAAAGTAAGAGCCATGAGCCAAAACTTTCTTATTTACCAGCAGCTAAAATAGAACTTGGCAGGTAGAGACATTTTCTAAATTAGTATGTATTGAAGGAATAAATGAGCTTTTAGACCTTTGTTTCATAGTTAATCAATAATGCTATCTAAAAACTGCTCCCTTATAAAAATCAAGCTAATAAGGGACACTCAAACATAAGCTTATAAACTATTTTTATAGTATTTTCATGATATAATTTCACTGGACAGACTTGTTACTCCACATACCTTATACTATTATTAAAACAGGTATTGCTCAATTATGCTTAACAAAAGCTACCAGTTGATTTGGTATTCTTCAGGTGTGTTGAAGTAATTTGATCATTCATATGTTTTTTCTTCAATGACCTATACTCAGTCAAATCAATGACACATTCAAAGTTATCATACATGCACAGAGATAACAAGAGAAGCTTTCATCTGGGGTCCATTTAAAAAAATTCCCATGGCAACACAAAAGAAACATACACTGGACTTCAAACTACACACAAAAACTTCCTATAAACATATTTAAGTGTTGGTGTACAACTTGATAAACTATTCAGTACACAAAACATCTAAGTCTGAATTTTCTCAATTATATTTTTTTAAGTTTAAAAAATTTATTTAAAAGATGAAATAAAAATCAGATATTCACAGAACCCTGAAGTACCATTAAGGAAAAGCACTAGCCTAGACGATAGAAAGACACACAACACATAATTTAGAACATAACAAGTTCTCTAATATTGTGATTCTCAACTTTGCCTTTGCCTTGATACAGATGACAGATGCAAAAAACTCTCCCTACATCTCTCTTTTAATTACAGATTCAAAAAGGTTTTTACATCCAAGAGTAGGATTTTATGAGGCAAACAAAACAGACCAGTACATCAGTAAGAAAACATGTAAAGTAGTAGGAGAGAATATACTGTGGCTAACGAACTAATTAAGTAGGCATCAACAATCAGTGCATAAAAACTAAGAGGACAGAGTGCTGAGATATCACTGTACAGATACAGAAAGCCCATTCAAGGAACTCAGGTGCTAAAAACAGGAATATTCTAGATCTGGTCAGTAAGCTTTATCTGTACAGAATAACAGCACAGACCAAATGTGTTTGCCCAAAATTTCTATTTGAAGTTCCAATCCCCAAAGCAACTGTATTTGAAAATGGGGCCTTTGAGAGCTAATCAAGTTTAGATGAGCTCATGATGATGGGGTCCCCAGAATGGAACTGTCTCTGTAAGAAGAGGAAGAGAGCAGAATGTCCTCTTTCTCTGTCAAGCGAGGACACAAGAAAGAATCCTCCTGCAAGCCAAAAAAGAGCCCACACCAGGAAGCCAAATTAGCCAGACTCTTTATACTGAATTTCTGAACTTCCAAAATTGTAGGAAATAAATTCCTGTTGTTTAAGCCACTCGTCTATAGGACTTTTTTTATGGCAGCCCAAGCAGATTCAGACAGGCATAATAGTAAATATTTAAAGCTGTGTCAGCTCTACCTCAAATATTCAACTCTGCCACTGTAAATGTATGGGCATGGTTGTATTCCAATAAAACCTTATTTACAAACACAAGAGTTGGACTATAACTTGCTGATCATTGCGCTGTACCTTGAAAGTGGTTTGGAGTTACTGAGTACATAGGCATTTGCCAAAATTCTAAGATTTGTGCATATTACACCAAGTCAATTTTAAACCAAAGAAAAAGAACAATGAATATTAAACTCTAAGTTAATGGTAAGCATGTGATTTGCAGGGAAGTACTGTACACTGAGATCTATAATTTATTTTTAAAGTGTCAAAAAATAAGATGGACTGACAGATATACAAAAATACAAATATGGCAAACCTAGTAACTATAGACCCAATAACTTGTATGTGGTATTAAGAGTTAACTGGGGGCTAGGGATTTAGCTCAGTGGCGCTGCACCTGCCTCACAAGCCCAAGGTCCTGAGTTGGAGCTCCAGTACCACACACACACAAAAAAAAGAGTTAACTGTATATTCTTTCAATTTTTCTATATATTTGAAAGTTTTAATAGTAAATGTTGTTAAATGTTGGGGAATTCAATAAGAGGCTACTGACAGTGTTTGAGTAAAAAACTAAAAATCAAATTTACATTATACAAATACGGCTCATGCAATGCAAACAATACATTGAAGGGAAGGCAGATAATGAAAGAGGTAGAAAGTGGCTATTTTATGACATGTAAAGAAAGCATCAATATTTAAAGTAAACGGGGTAAGTACAAAAAAAGAGCTCATAAGGAGAAGAAAAGCCAAAGATGTCAAGAAAAGTAAAACAGGACCAGGGATTTAGCTCAGTGGTCCTGCGCCTGCCTTGAAAGTGCAAAGTCCTGAGTTCGATCCCCAGTACGGGGCGGGGGAAGAGTATGGACAAATGTTTGCTGGGGATTTATTTAGCTCAGTGGCACTGCACCTGCCTTGTAAGCACAAGGTCATAAGTTCAATCCCCAGTACTGAAAAAAGAAAAAAAAATTGGGGCTAGGGATTTAGCTCAGTGGCACTATGCCTGCCTCGCAAGCGCAAGGTCCCGAGTTTGATCTGGTACAGTAAAAAAAAAGAAAGAAAAGTAGAAAGCTTCTTGTAATCAGGAACAAGAAACGAGTTTCAAGGAGAAAGTTAGTGTCAACATAACAGTTCAAGGAAGACAAATACAACTAGAAACCATGATTAACGTAAAAGAAGTGGGCTAATAACGTAAGGCAGAAAAGGTAGATAAATTCAAAGGAAACAAATGAAGATTATGAGAATCAGAATGATCTAAAAGAGAGGGTGATAACTAGAAAGTAACATAAAAGGCTGCAGTACTTTTTTAAAATGGAAAATGAAAGCAAAGGACTACACCTGAAATATCACCATACTGCATTATCTTATCCATAACATACACTACACAGTGAGATCTGTGGGTGGGCTGAATGTCCCCATTCTTGCTGAGTGTGTCATCTGCATAGCTTTCCATTTGCTGATACTGAACTATCCAGTGTATAAGATACACAAGACAACAAAGATCAAGACAACCACAGCAGGTACCTGCCCTCACAAAGACAGTTCAACCAGCCTGTTTGTTGTTTGCTACAATGTTTGCTGGTGGTAAAAAAACAAACAAACAAAAAAAACTACAAGACAAAACAAAGCAGTGCTGCCCTCTTGGCTCTGAGTTCTTTGAGTTCCTCAGCTGTGACACATACGTACTCCTCCTGTCCCTCTTAACACCCATTATCCTGCTGGGAGTTGGCAGTAAAGAAAACCTTGTCAAATATGCTTTCATGTGGCTTGTTGTGCCATGAATAATACTACTTATCTCTGACTTTGGAGTCTCTTGTTTTCGGCCAGCAACCTTGAAACATTAACAGACCAATTTATTAATTTGTAAATACAGTACTTATCATGTGCCATCCTCTATGTTTTACATATACTACGTATTTAATTCTCATAATAATCCGAATGAGGAGGCACTAGTATGAGAAAATAGACTTCAGATGCAAAGTAATTAAGGCACTTCAAGAACTGCAAACAGCACAACCTAAATCTAAACTCAGATGACTTTAAAACCTGTTTTGTGCTGGGAGTGGTAGCACACACCTATAATTCCAGCATTTGGAAGACTAAAGCAGGAGGATCTCAAATTCCAGGCGAGCCTAAGCTACTACACAGCAAGTTAAAAGCCAACTTGGACTATGTAGCAAGACCTTGTCTCAAAGAAAACAAACCAAAAGCCTGTTTTGTTTTTATAGTGCTGGGGATCAAATCCAAGGCCTTGCACATGTCGACATACTAGAAGCACTCTAACCACTGAGGAGTACTCTCCCAGCCCCCAAACCTATTTTTAATCATTCACTGTCCAGCTTCCTTCTTATTTATCAAGGACAATTTTTAATTCTCCAGATACAAGAGCAAAGTAGTCATATCTTCACAGTATGACTACTACAAATAATGTTCCACAAAATAATTAATATCTTGGAAATATTGACATAATAAAAAAAATTTGTGGTAAAAAATAAGGAAGAGCTAGTGTAAAATCCAAACCATTGTCACTGCTACAGAATTTCTTACGGTTTTAATATGCTAGTATATGTCATAAATCTTCCAAAAACACCTTTTATCACCATTCTAAAATAATTTGGGAAACTGCTGTTAAAATGTATACTGGAAATTTAAATTGCACACAGAATACCTTTTTAATATTAGTATTCAGCTTGGTGCAGGCACATGACACTTTAAAACTGAGAACATTGAAGTTCGAATGTGGCTGAAGAGCTTGCAAACCAAGTTAACTACTTAATAGTTGGCAACATTGCTCTTTTCCTACCAGACAAAACTAAATTTCCCATAATGTGATGGAACTACATATCATGTCTAATATTTTACAAATTTAAAAGAATACCAACCAAGAAATTTTGTAGCTCTACATTGTTATTCACTGCTCTAGTTTACAAAATTAGGATCTTTTTCAAAGAAGAAACCTCAGAAAAAGCAGTTGCCAGATAAAGCTTGTTGGCTGGTTAATAGCAGTAAGTCATGCTGATGTCTCTGGGCATCACTGCTAACTTTCCAGTATGGAGAAATTAAATTGCAAAAAGTAATAAATTAACAAGGTATACTATTTCATCTGCAAGTACACCTGCGTCACCTTTTAACACTCAACAACCAAAGTCATTTATTGTTCCAGTTTATTAATCATTCCAGTTTAAAAAAAATAAAACTGAGCAAAAGGCAGTCATAGGGCCGGGGATTTAGCTCAGTGGTTCTGGCACCTGCCTCAAAAGCGCACGGTCCCAAATTCGATCCCCAGTACCCCCCCCCAAAAAGACAGTCATAAAACAGTTGACTTCATCATATAAGCCAGAGTTGCTGATTTTTATCTAGCTACAAAGTCTATTCAAAACTTAACTGCAGCTGCTTCTATAGCATATACCTAGGCATAGTAATTGATCAAGCCATTCTCAGCAATACCAAGTTATTCTGGATTGATGGAATTACTATGTAATTAGACACTACAGAAATTAAAATGCAAATTCTAACCATGTAACATTTCCTAATGCTTTGTATTACAATGAAAACAAACTGATATGGTACCTAAAAAGGAAGATTTTACATAATGATTGAATTTTAACCTCTGCTCTCAAGGAATGCCTCCACTCACTCAAAGTCCATACAGGGCATAGCTTTACTTGGAAAGGGGGAGGTGAGGCAATAAAATGTAGATACTGTTCACCAATTTGAAAGTAGTTGTAGAGAAAGAATGTTCCAAAACTGAAAGCAAATTTCAACATTTCTGCAGCAAGTATTTTTAAAAATAGTAAGTTGCAACTAGTTACATCCATTTAAAGCCAATATGACAATATAATAAAGGCACAACTACATCAGTTAAAAATGTTTTGAGTAGTGATTTGTGTCTGAAACACGGCTTATTCCAATAACCAAAAGCACTGAAAGAGAAAGAATTCATATCAGCTCCTGCCATTTGGAAAAACAAAGAACAGGAAATATTAGAAAAATGAAAAAGCACCACTACTAGTATTATTCCGCATTCATCTATTGATTTTATTTTTGCTAACATTTACAAAACACTGACAACTTGAAAAATACATTCCACATTGGCAGCAATATTTTCCAAGCTGTTCTGAAAATATTGATAAAACATTTAGAGCAATGATGGTAAACTTTTAGAGATGAGTGTCCAAACTTACAACCCAAAACCCATTTATTTATCGAGCAGTGTCAACACTGCAATGAAATCTGAATACTGAGGTTTTAGTTAAGAAAAACAACTCATATATTAACATTTTTTGTCTTAAAAAAATAAATAAATAACATGCGTGCCATAGGTTCACTACCAATTTAGAGGCTTTAAAGGATATAAACCAGATGACAATGGATGCATTATGAGCTCTTGGAAAAATGAAAAATCAGAAACCCTGGGATCTCCTTTTTCAGTTTTCTTCATATTTGTTAAAATGCACTTATTAACAGAAATTCTTGTTCACATTCTATGTTCAAAAATACATGAAAGGGGAAATCTGAGACTAACATATTTACATTTGTACAATTTTATGAACTCTAAACTGCACCATCAGCAGTATATGTTTTTCTCCTCTCCCTCAGTGAATAGGTTTAACTAAATTATTACCTGAAAGTTTACAGATCAACATGCTACCTAGATGTAAGAGAACAGTCAATTACACCAAGTCCATTTTAAAATAAGGCCTATAATAGGGATCTCCAACGACATCATCAGAATACACGACGGAAAAATACAGTAGAAAAACTGACAAAGAAAATACAGAACACCACATTTCACTCATTTAAACAGTTAAGAGGTTTATATGATTATGTTGTAAAACCTATTAAATAAAAACTAACTTTTCAAACAAGATCCAAGTTTTTTTCTAGTAAAATTCATCCCCCTCTTGCTGTGTGTACATATATGTATGTCTATGTATATATAGAATATATATATGTATATGGATGGGGAAAAATGCAATCACTTTTCATACTAACATAATTAAAAAGGACAAAAACGACAAGGGTAACTAGAGAAAAAGCAAGATCAGCACTACAGCTATGCTCTACAGTTCCAAAATTCCTAACCCATTTTCCCCAAATTCACTTCCCACCCTATGAAGTGCTCACGCCCGCCCCACCCAGCCTTCCACCCACCCCATCATGAGGGCAATTGCCTTCCTGACAGCTATGTAAGCTTGGCCCCATCTGCAGTAGAAAACCGACTGAAATGTCTCAAAAGTGACTGCGTCAGGAAATAAATGGTAAAGTGTGAAATAAAATACAAATAAGTTTTAAGGGGAGGGGAGGGTGTTTTCAATGAAGAGTACAGGGCTAGAAAGAGACCTGGGGCCAGAGGGCAGGGTGTTGATGGAGTCATGAGCAAAGGTCCACAGAAAAGGTGTAGGGAAGACACTGAGGCCGGAGGAGCTAAAATAATAATCACTAGCACGTCCTCTCCGGGAATAAGCTGAAGAAAGCGACCCTGGGGTCCCGGGAGACGCAGAAGGCCGAAACTCACCACCTGGTAGCGGCCAGTCCCCGGCTGGTGATGATCCATCCTGCCGGGCTCGGGATCCGGCTTCCGCGAGGGCAAGTCGCCTCGTCGCTCAGCAACCTCGGCCTCCCCGGTCGACGACGTCGTAGCCGCAGCGCCCCTTCCGCCTCGGTTTCTGCCGCCGCGGTGGCCCGACGGGGCCGCTTTACTTCCTGTGGCTCCTGCAGGCTCGGCGGAGACCTCCGCGTCACTCGCGGCTTGCGGGGGAGGTGCCGGGGCGCCGCGCGCATCACTGAGCATGCTCGGGACAGCCGCGCATGCTCGCTGGCTCCATCGGGGTTCCATCAGTGCCGCGGGCTCGGAGGGTGGCGCCGGTAGGGAGGAGATGGAAAAGTAAACCAGGTGCTGGAGAGCTGTGTAGGTTGCCAGCCTGTCGGGAGTGGGCGGTGGCAAAAGGAGGAGGGGAAAAAAAAAATCCCCATCCTTGATAGGTTTTTTCTATGTGCACTGGTTTCGCGCAGGGACGAGCGAGTGAGCAATCACGTTGCACAGAGACGGCTATCGAAGAGGGGACGAATTCTAGACACCTAGACCAAGTCGCAGTTTTACCCCCACTCCAGAAGTGCTTATGCAAAATCATTACTCAGATACAGGGTTTTGGGTTTGTTTTGGATTATTTTTAGAGCCACTTCGGGTACACAGAAAAATTGAGAAGGTACAGAGACGCCGCACGTTCCCTCTGCTCCCGCACTGGCGTGTACCCCCTGACGGTGCGTTACCGACAGTCCCCACTGGAGTGGGAACATCTGTTACAACCGAGGGACCCTCCCTGACGCACCAACCTCACGCAAGGTCCATAGTTTGCATCAGGGTTCATTCTTGATGTCGTACATTTTAAGGGTTTGGGCAAATTAATAGTAACTAGCGACCATTAGAGTATCAAACAGTATTTTCACTTCCTCACTGCCTTAAAAAAATCCTGTGTGGGATAATTTTGTTAAATCTTTTTTCCCCTTTTCTTGGTAAAAATCCAACAGATTTTTCAGACTGTCTCCTATGTCTTTCACGGAGAGGCCTTTAGAGTTGCAGGATGCAGGAAGGACAGAAGAAAATAATGTGGTTTTTTTATAAAATGGAGTACTACTCAGCCATAAAAAATGAGAAATTAGAGACATTTATAGCTAAGTGGATGCACATTGAGGCAATACTCTTAAGTGAAATAAATAGGACACAGATGTGTAAATACCGAATAGTTTCTCTGGTGTGAGAAACTGAAAGTGTAAATAATGACTAAATGTATAACAGGTCATGTGAAATAGGAAGAAAAGGGGCAAAGGGGAAGGAAGTGGGAGGGCTAAGGGAAAGGATAGAAGGGAATGGGATTAATATGAGAAATGGAAAAATAGGAACAAAATTTTTGTAAATAGGGAGGACTGGAGGGGTTGAAGGGAGGGCTGGGCAAGGTTGAAAAACAAGAACCAAGAGAGATTATGTAAAGGTGCAAATTTCCAATGATGAATGTCATTATATTGTATACCTAAAATGTACCAATTATTAGAATGAATAATCGATAATGTAAAATAGGAATAAAAGGTCCAAAGGGGTAGGGGTAGTGGGAAGCACAGGGGAAAGGAAAGAAGGGAAAGGAAAAAATGATGAGAAATGGAAAAAATGGAAATAAAGTCTTTGTAAATAGGGAAGGGTGGAGGGCATGAAGGGAGGGCTAGGAATGGGGAAAAAATAAGAACCAAGATGCATTATGTAAAGGTACAATTCCCAATGAGAAATGTAATTGTGTTGTATACCTACAATGTACCAATAAAAGAATTTAATACAAAAAAAAAATAATGAAATGAGGCCGAGGCTAAGACCATTTTATAGTAATACTCAAAAATGTCTTAAGCGTTGAACAGGAGTCACTTTGGTGAAACATTGTGATGCTTTCTCATTGTCTGGCTAACCGTACATGATCTTTTGTGCGTACATCTCTCACACAAGGCACACAGCATGTTTCTGTAGCAAGTAAGGGTATGATGGGCAGCAAAAAGTACTTTTTAACCCAAAGACCTGTTTTTTGTACCCTGACTACTATGATCTCACAAGATCTGACCGAGCTATCATTTTTAAGAAAGCCAAACCCCTTTTCACTAAATAATCTTACAGTGACCATGCACAGCCCCCTCACACTTGCCACCAAGGGAAGGAGAGGAATCTGGAGCTTCTGGCACACGCCTGTAATCCCAGCACTCGGGTGGCTGAGGCAGGAGGATCGCTGTGAGTTTGAGGCCAGCCTGGGCTACATAGTGAGTTCAGGGTCAGCCTGAACTACAAAAGGAGACTCTGCCTCAAAAAACCAAAAAAAAAAAAAAAAAAATGTACAAAAGAAAAAAGATCTCATTGAGAATCATTGACTAAAATTTTAAACCTTCTGATAAGTGTCATTTGTTTTATTTTTCAAAGCATTAATCAGTTCTTCCTGTTTTTGCCATCTTGACACATCTAGTACTAGGGAGCGCTGATGCTGTTGGGCTAACAGTAAGGCAATGGTGACCTCACACTTAAATTACCTTAAAGAGGGCCAGGAATTTAGCTCAGTGATTTTGCAGCCTGCTGCGCAAGCGCAATGACCCGAGTTCAATCCCCAGTACCAAAAAAAAAAGAAAGAAAGAAAGAAAAAGTAAATTACATTAAACCTGCTTTCTTGTGATCCAACAATAATATATTTTAGACTCTAAGACAGTAAATATTTAATCTTTTTGGTATTACTGGAATAAGTACTCAGCCTCTCAATAGCACCTCCAAATGGAATTGCCTCTTAAGTGATCAAAGCAACAACCAGTGTTAGCAAAATAAAATGAGATTCCTAAGTCACTTAGGGTCTATAAAGTTGATTTACAGTTAAATTTTACATGTGCTTGTAATTTTATCAGCCACTTATAAGTTCATTTTTTTTCTCAGACTACTTCTCAAAAAAGAGGAGGGAAAATTCCCTGACCAGGTCTAGTGGTACACACCCATAGTCCAGGGACTTAGGAGGCTGAGGCAGGAGAATCACCACAAGTTGGAGATCAACCTGGACTAAATAGTGAGTTCCAGGCGAGCCTGAGCTACATAGTGAGACCCTGTTTCAAAAAACAAAACAAAAAAGAAAAAAAGAAGCCATTTTTACAACCAGCACAGTACTGAGAACATAATGTTGGAAAACAGGCCTGACCAATGGTAGACATCCTGAAACCTCTTAATGTAAGAAAAATTTATGTTCTCTGAACATTTTGCTACTTTTGCTGAGCAGGTGATAAAACTCAACAGGAAAGCATATTTTCAATTAGTAGGAGTGAAAAAGAGGAGACAGAGAAGTAGAACAGTAATTTACAAGTATTTCTTAATCCAGGCACTATTCAGGTGTTATTTCATCTTCACCACAGCTCTGTGATACAGTCATGATTGTAATCCCTGCTTATGGTTGAGGAAGCTATCACACAGAGGCTCTGGAGCTTTTCCAATGCCAAATTACTAGTATGCAACAGGCACCGATGCCTCCACTATATTAGGCACTACGCTGTAATAAGCCCTCAAAAAAAAAAAAAAAGACTAAAGAAAAGAAAAGGAACATTGTCTCTTTCCTCTTCCTGGCCACCTAATTCCCACCTTCTGCATCCATGTGAGATAATAGTGATCATCATCCCCCAAAGAGCCATTCTGGGCTTCTTTTGAAGATCGCAACCCTACCTTGTAACCTGTGAAGGACCATCATAAGCACAGGCACTGAATCGTCCCCTTAGGAGCAACTCCTTTGGGAGGAAATGGAACTAACAATGTTCTCTGCCACTTTAGAGCCCTTTAACACTACCCAATAATATTTTTAATCCTTGACCTTTTGATATGTGTTTTAATCCTTGATCTTTGATATGTGTTAAATAGTTGTGTTAAACATAACTGTCACTTTATGTGGTTGACTTCTCCCATCCAGAATAAACCTCTATATCTACATTGTTAGCATGTTCTCATGTGGACATAAAGTATCTACAGCTTTCACACTAAAGAACAACTTCTGAAGTTCTGTAGAGTGATGGTTAAAAGTCACAGGGAGTTGTTTTTGTGGGACATACTTCCCACTGGGAACTACTCCCATCCTCCCCGAAGCAGAGCTGTTCCCTCCAAAGGTAAAACAATGTATCGTCATCCACCACCTTCTCTCTCCTCACCAGGCACCTTGAGCTGCCTCCACACGCACAAGGATTCTGTGTCAAGATTCTCCCAGAGGGACATCCGCACAGATCTAAACCACGGGGAGGGCTTGCTCTAAATTTTCTATGTCTTCACTGAGTTTTAGTTTTTTTCACTTCTACAGTGTAAACCAGATCGTAAAAATTAAATGTAACAATGTGTGATTTATGTATATTTACCTAGCAAAAGCCTGAAAAGAATTTGCCTTCTCTACCTGAACATCTTTATGGCTAATTAAAATTTACTAACCATCATTTTCTGAACATTAAATTCTAAAATAATTTGTGAAATTGTAAGAAACTTGCTTTTCATTTTAATGAATGAAAATTAGCACACTTTTTACTCTGAAGTTTTATCTTTATCACCATGTGTATGGGTTTTTAAACAGTTACAGTCTTGAACCCCAATTTAGCTTTACATGATGTTCCTGGAATTGAACTGGTTCTGAGATTCTTGTCATCTGTTCAGCTCTACAATTTTAGAGAGGAAACCTAAAATGAATAATTAGACAACCAGATATCTCCTTCCCTATCCTCTCTTTATTCTCCTCCAATACATCAGAACAATCTAAAATACAACTAGTTTTTCAGCAGTCCGAATTCAACTAAACAGAATCAGCAGAAGATATATATTAAGAAATGTATTGTGATGAGTCGGCTTATACAACTGTGAGGGCCGGGCAGGCAAGTCTAAAAGCCATAGCTCAAGCCACTGTCATTTTAGGGCAGGAGCTGAAGCTTCTGGCACAGGCAGAATTTCTTCTTTAGGGAAACCTCAGCTCTGTGCATAAGTACATTTAATTGATCGAGTCAGGCCTACTCACATCAAAGTGGATAATCTTTAAAGTCAACTCATTTTGGATTTCAATCATATAAACTACCATCACGGCAAAACCTAGAATTGTTTTTGATTGAATAGTTGGGCAATAACCTAGCCACAGTGACACAGAGAACTGATATCACATGTTTATTTAAACACTATAAGCAAAAATTGTCTCTATATAATAAAGATAAAGGATAAATGGAAAAGCAGGAAGAAACAGGAGAATGGGAGAAAGTACCAGAAAGTTAGACATTAAAATACAAGTAATTTTTCTATACTTAAGTATTTCCTGTCAGTTTCATCAGATATAGAAGGAAGAATCATCAGGCAATAGGCAATAATCAGAAAAGGTCTGAATTCTGATAATGAGCTACTTTATATCAGTCTTAACAAATTTAGCAGTTTTCCTTCTTTCTTTCCTTCTTTCTTTCTTTCTTTTTTTTTTTTTGCTCCTGGACAATAAGTGTAACCAAATCAACAGTTGCTTTTCCTTAGGGATTTCATATTTGAAATTGTATAGCTCATAAGTTATGAAAATGTCCTTCACTTTACATTGAGTATAGAAATCTGTTCTTTGACCATATTAAAGCAGGGCTTTATATGATGTTGTCTCTTTTTTTTTTTTTTTTCCACTATCATCATAGAAAAACAGGATTGATCCTGACAGGTCTCCCTTGACTAACTAAGGTGTGATCCTGGTATGAAAAGGCAAAATTTTGTGTGTGTATATCTGTGTGTAAAGTGTAACTGGGTGTAATCAGTGAGAAAAATGTCTCCTGTATGACAAGATTTTCTTAACATGTCAGCGAGCATTTGTTCTCCTTCCCTAAACAGAAACTAGGCCTCATTTGTTAAACACAGTGTGATGTCAGTTGACTGCTTCACCATTAACAACATAATACAACATCAACAGTAAGGTCACCATATAATAAGGCCACCTTGTTTCAGTACTGAGGAGAATGGCATTTAATATCTGAAGAACAAGAACATGATAATCAGATGGAATGACTTATGAAATGCTGCCTGTCCAGAACTAAAAAGAAATTCATACCTGTTTCCTGACCTTAATATTCAAATAGGGAAAGGCCTAGGGGCCAGACAATCCAAACTAAGGAAAGGTAATGAGAAAAAAGAAGTTCTTTTTATATCTGACAGTTATATCCCAAGATAAATAACATACTTATATTGCACTCCACGTCACATGTCCATAGTATGTAGTTTTCATGAGATATCTATAAATTCTGCTAGTTAAGAATGATCACTGAAAAATCTGGCATAATTTTCCCAATAAAGATGAAGATATCAAGCTAACATCTTCTTTCTCCATATACTGACTTTTAAAAACATAAATGTTACAAAACATGCACATACAAATATAGCACAAATAGTAGAAAAATCAAACTTTTGTTTGTTTGTTTGTTTGTTTGTTTGAGTCAGGTGATTTGGCTAACTATAGTCCCTGGAAACTTCCTTGTCTAAAAAGTAGAGAAATACATGTTTTTATAGAGCCATAAAATTTTAGTGTTTGTGTACTTACCATAAAACTTTGAGATTGCTCATACCAACAACTTCTTTTGCGGGGTGGGGGTAACAACTTCATTTTGAAGACATAGAAACTGAGGCTCAGATATCTGTGGTATCTATTATGTTCAATTGTGGTAACTTGTAAACAATCCAGAATACTCTGCTTACTCTTCCCACCTCATCCAACTACAGACATCTCTCTAAAACAGTACAAATTTCAAAATGTAGAACTTCAATACATCATAAATTTAACTTGTCAAAAATTCTTTTGGAAATCCAGAAACAGTGGCACACACCTGTAATCCCAACCATGTGGGAGAATGAGGCAGAAAGAAACCAAGTGTCCAGCCAGTCTGGGAAACTTAAGGAGACTTTGTCTCAAAATGAAAATATTAAATAAGGCTGGAGGTGTGGCCCAGTGGTGCAGTACCCCTGGGTTTAATTCCCAGTACTGCAAAAGAAATAAAAATTTGGAAGAACAATGACAAGCCAATGTATTGCCACCAAAAAGGATAAATTCCAAGGCAGTTATGAGTCCTTTCAGGAACTGCTACTTTGGAACAAGTAAAACATCTACATTTTAAAGTACAATAAAATATGTTCCCCACAAATGTAGTCTTTGGAAATGCAGTAGATACCAGATATTAGCTGTGTGCATCAAAGTTTAAAATCTGAACAATCCCAGCCATATATACATTTCCATTCATATGTTTAGTATGTAAGACCACCTAAGCAAATTAAGTGAATGAGCTTCTACCTATCTTAGCCCAGCCTCCACTTCTTGACTGTGGGACTTTACCACGATTCCTGAACCAGCACAGCTTCACTGTCCAACAGAGAGGCCCCTGGCCACATACAACTATTTACATACAATTTAAATAATATTAAAAATGCATTTCCTGGACGGGGACTTAGCTCAGTGGTTCCACCGCCTACCCCACAAGCACAAGGACCCGAATTCGATCCCCAGTACAAAAAAAATGCATTTCCTTAGTCACCCTGGCCACATGTCAAGTGTGGAATATCCCAAGTGTCTATTAGTTACAGTATGGAACGCTGCAGATTTAGAACACGGGCATCATCACAGAAAGCTCCATTAGACTCCATTGCTCAAGCAAACATTCTTTTAGTATTCACCTTAAATTACCCTTCTTTCTTTACTTCTTAAATTATCCAAATAATTTTGTAACAGCCTTTGCCCCAACTCTATCATCTTCTAGCAGTGTGTCCCCTGAGTAAGTAACTTAATCTCCTGGGCCAGTTTTACTAAGTGATTCATATGTATTGTCTCGCTATATTTTCACAATAAACATGGAGTAAGCACTATTGTTTCTACAACGCATGTAAGAATAGGTTTACGAGATATTTTTTTCACTCTAACCACTTTTTATTTTGACATACTCACGAGAAGAAAGTATACAATTCATTAAGTATACAACTTGGTGATTTCTCACGAACTGAATAAAACCATACAACCAGCATTAAGAAATAGACTGTTTCCAGAACCCTCAAAGACTCATGTGCTTACTTCCTGTCTCTACCTACATACAAAGCATAACCATTATTTTGACTTGTTATGCCATAAAGTAATTTGGATTGCTCTTTAATTTTATGTAAGTGGGAAGTACTGTATGTACCCTTTTAAGATAATTATTTTGTTTAATTATACATTTGTAAGATTTATTCAAATTGTTGAGTGTGCTTATGGTTTGTTCATTTTCATTGCTGTATAGCATTCTATTTTGTGACTACTCAATTTATTTACTAGTTTTATTGAATAAATATGGCTGATGAGCATTTGGATTTTTTTAGTTTGGGGTTGATGTTTGTTTCTTGAGTCTGCCATAGCAAAGTACTGTACCACAAACTAGCCAGGCCAGTGGCACAGTTCTGTAATCCTAACACTTGGAAGGCTGAGGCAGGAGGATCTATAATGAGCTAGGGCACTATTAAAGCTTTTGTGGGTGACTTTTTATCATAATAATACACATAACAAAATTTACCATTTTAAGCATTTTAAGTGTACATTTCAGTGGCATTAAATATATTCACATTGTTTTGAGATCATCACTATCATCCATCTCCAGAACTTTTTCATCATTCCCAAACTAAAACCCTACTCTTTAAATCCCAAGTCCACATTCTCCTCTCCTCCTAGCCCTTGGCAACCACCTTTCTGCTTTCTGTCTGTATGATTTTGAATTCAAGGAGCTTCATATAAATAGGGTCATAAATTTTTGTTCACTTAGCATAAAATTCTCAAAATTTGTCCATGTTGCAATGTGCCAAAATTATATTCCTTTTTGCTTGTAGCATGTCATAATTTCATTCCATGTTGTATGTCAGGATTATTTATTTGGCTAGCAATTTTTTTATTGTATGTTAAATTTCTTTTATCCAGTCATCATGGCTAGACATTAACTTGTTTCCACCTAGGTTATTTTATTTAATCTTCACAACTGCTGCTCCTGGAAAAAATTGAATTTTAAAGCTAGCTCTTTCACTTAAATAGCAGCTGACCTTGGCCAAATTGAATATTCTCTTTGTACTTTAATTTCTGTGGGGGGCCTTGCCCCCCCGCTAGAACTCTTGAGTGCCTTTTATGGACATATCCGGGCCTGCTGCAAATCTACCCGGCAACAAGGAAGTAGCCCCAGT
>NW_004624751.1:20960534-20980188 GCF_000247695.1 Heterocephalus glaber
GATAATGCAAAATAGGAAGAAAAGATCCAAAGAGGTAGGGGTAAGGGGAGGGGCAGGGGAAAGGAAAGAAGGGAAAGGAAAAATGATGAGAAATGCAAAAAATGGAAATAAAGTCTTTGTAAATAGGGAAGGTTGGAGGGGGTGAAGGGAGGGCTAGGAATGGGGAAAAAAGAAAGAACCAAGATGCATTATGTAAAGGTACAATTCCCAAAGAGAAATGTAATTGTGTTGTATACCTAAAATGTACCAATAAAAGAATTTAACAAAAAAAATATTTGGTCATTAAAAATTGTTTCTAGTATGATCCAAACTTAGTGTCACTTGAGAATTAAATCATTGTCTGTGGTAAACAACAATTGCAAGAAAAGCAATATGGACCGGTGACATACAAGTCTTATTTCACCTTTTATTCTACTCAATGTACTCACCAACGTAATCTTTTCAAACACTTAAGAGATTAAACACAACTTTAAAATCTTTTTTTAAAAATTTTTTTGGTACCGGGGATGGAACTCGGGACCTTGTGCTTGCAAGGCAGCTGGTGGAACTACTGAGCTAAATTCCCAGCCCAAAACCTTTTTAAAATGAAAAATTACAATTTACTCCGAAGTAGACAAACTAGCATAATAAACCTTCATGAATCTATCACCCAGTTTAAACACTTATTAATGACAATCCCATTTCATCTACAACCTGTCTCTTTTAGTCTCCATCCTCTCCTGGATTATTTTGAAGCAAATCTCAGTCACAATGTTAGTTTTTTACAAATATTTTAATATGTGTTATGGACTGAATATTTCTGTCCTATCAAAATTTATATGTTGAAATCCTAACCATACCTGACATCATGTCAGGGTAACCGGAGGTGGGGGCTTTGGGAGGTAATTAGGCCTTGAGAATGGAACCCTCTTGAGTATGATCAATTTCTTATAAAAGGGACCCCATGTTCAGTCTTAAAAATAAAGGAAATTCTCACTTGCTACAAAATAGATAAACACCAAGGGCATGATGCTCAGTGAAATATGTCAGTCACAAAAAAGACAAATACTCTATGATTCTACTTATATAAGCTAATTAAAGTGTCAAGATTAAACTAGAAGCATTATGATGATTGCATGGGCTTCAGGGAAGGGGAAATAAGGAGTTATTTAATGGTTATAGTGTTTCAGTTTTGTAAGATCAAGAGTTATAGAGAAAGATGGTGATGATGATAACACTTAAAGTGATTAAAATGGTAATGTTATATATATTTTACCAAAATAGAAAAAATTGGACAGAAAAATGTTAACACTATCATATTGGCAACAGAAAACTAACTTGTGCTGCGTAAAGAATGAGACAAAATAGATTAGTACACATTTTGCATGTGTATGTACAAGTGATCCCAACACACATACATAGGCATAAGTGATCCCTACACATCTGAAACAATGACAATATTTTTCATATTTTTTTAATACAGGTCTTACTATGTAGTTCAGGCTGGCCTTGAACTAACAGCAATCCTCCTATCTCGGCCTCTCAAGTGCTATGATTACAGGCATGTGCCACTCTTATGGCTTGTGTTTAGATGTCCTGCCAAAGCCTCATGTGGTCATAGGTGAGGCTTTTCAGAGATGGCTGGATTCTTTTTTTTTTTGCTTAAATTCTTTTATTGGTACATTTTAGGTATACAATACATTTAAATTTATCATTGAGTGTTTGTTCCTGTACATGATGTATCTTGGTTCTTATTTTTTCCCCATTACCTGTGTGCCCTTCACCTCTTCCACCCTTCCCTATTTACACAGACTTCATTGCCATTTTTTTTCCTTTTCTCATAATTTTTCCTTTCCATTTTTTTCTTTCCCCTTCCCCTCCAACCACCCCTACCCCTTTGGACCTTTTTCTATTTCAAAGTATCAATTATTAGTTATTAATCCTTTTAATCCTTATTTACACTCTCAGTTTCTCACACTAGAAACTATTCAGTATTTAAACATGTGTGTCTTATTTATTTCACTTAAGAGTATAGCCTCAATATGCATCCATTTAGCTATAAATGACTCTAGTTTCTCATTCTTTATGGCTGAGTAGTACTCCATTTTATTAAAAAACCACATCTTCTTTATCCAGTTTCCAGTTGATGGGCATTTGGGCTGTTTCCAAGCTTTAACTATTACAAACTGTGCCGCAATAAACATTGGTAAGCTTATATCTCTGTGGTATGATTCTTTTAATTCTTTTGGGAAAATACTCAGCTGGGAATAAATAGCTGGGCCAAATGGGACCTCTAGCCCTAGTTCTTTCAGGTATCTCCACACTGATTTCCACAGTGGTTGCACAAGTCTGCACTCCCACCAACAATGGAGAAGGGTTCCTTTCTCTCCACACCCCTGCCAGCATTTGTTATTGCTTGATTTCTTGATAGCAAGAGATGGCTGGATCTTGAGTGTGTAATGCTGGGATTGATTCATGGTGCAATGCTAGGATCAAGGGCAATAGGATTAAGGATGCGAGTGCTACCAACCCTAAGAGTAGCCTGGATAAGCCTGGCATATAAGGGATAGAAAGAAATGTGGTTGTTCCTTGCTTGCTTGCTTTTTGCTGTCTTCTGCCTGCCATGGACTGTTTCTCCTCTGTGATGCACCTCTGCCAAGCCACCCTGCCTTGGAGCCAGTCAACTACGGACTTAAACCTCTACAAACTGTGAGCTAAATAAACCTTTCATCCTTTACTGTGGGCATCGAGTATTTTGTCTCAGCAATGAGAAAAGTAACTAAGACAGCCACCACACCTGGCTTTTTCACATGGTTTTGTGTGGGAATTTTATCACTTCTAGTATATCACTAGTTTATCACTTTCAGTATATGGAGAAACATGGTTAGTAGTAGAAATGATAATGAAAACATAAAAGAATGATGATAAATATTCCCACTGGTGGGAGGAAATACAGTTTCACTCAGTTAAACCATCCTACTCACAGGCCAAAAGTAAGGGATTCATAACAGATTATGAAACATTTGACTTACTTAGCACAGAGATTCAGAAGCAAGGATGAATAGACAAATAGACGATTCACTAGTCGGATTAGATGCTTAGGAAGTTCATTAGCCATTGTAGGATATTATAGAGCAGAGAAAGGTAAAGCAAAGGCCAGAGACTCCAGAGTACAAAACAAAACAAAAACAGAAAACAACTAAATACAGACCCAGCTTGTTTGTGTAAAATGTATATGTAAATCTGAGTTACATTTTCATTTCTTTAATCTTTAGGCTTTTGTAAAATAAACTTATGAAATCTAAATTTTGTCTACTTTTTAGTCTAATATTCTAAATTTTTGGCAAATGCCTTTTAAAATTTTAATTTGTGTTCCAACCTTCTTTCCCTAGGAAATCATTTGTTGGCTTTTAAATATTTTTTTAATTTTGTCACTCAGTGGTTTATCCAGACATTCTTTTCATGAGCACCTACAGCAATCTATTATAACTCCAGGGTACACAGTGTGGGCCACAAAAACGAATAAGATATCCCATCTGTCCTCAAGGAATTCACTATCAATAGCAAGTGTGGACAAGCACTCAGGTAATTCTCATGTCTTAAAGGATAAGGAGAAACAAGGTTAAGTGGTGAGCTAAAGGAGTTCCAAGTAGAAGGAGCTTCAAGGTTGCACAAATAAAACAAGAATGAACAGTGCCCGAAGAAGCTGTATGCGCTGAAGTATTCTTGGAGGGAAGGATGGTGAGTGATTTGGCTACGTGGTTAGGCGTGGCCACACAATGAAGAGCTCTGTTTGGCATGCTAAGGAATTTGGATTTTATCCTGAAGACGAGGAGAAGTCAGTTAAGAACTCAAATTAGGAATGTGATACAGTAAAATATGAATTTACAACAATCAATCCGAGGTCAGGTAGAAGTAGAGTACAGAAGATCAGAAGCACAAAGAGCAACTGAAGAGAGCACCAGTTTCCTGGCAGGAGTCAGCTTTGCCTGGATTAAAGCAGGGACAATGAGCACTCGGAGGCAGAGGCACAGGCCAGGAGAGTGCAGAGATCCTGAGGAAGAGGAACTGGCTAGACACAGAGAAGGTCCTACCCCATGATTTAGTATGCCTGGAGAAGGATCCTGAAACCAATAATAGTTTAAATACAATTTCTCAGATAAAGCTAATGGGTAGCTATGTTGGGAACCCGCTAGTGCAGACTGATTTTAAAAGAAATTCAATGTCAAAGAAGAGAGGAATGGATAGATGACAGAAAGCCGAGGGGTGGAGGGCTTTGATGAATCATTAGAGAGCCTTGATTGTTCTGAAGCAATCAAGATGCCAAAGAAAGAGAACCAGCAGTGAATGAGGAGGTGGAGACAGCAAGAAGAGAAGATGGGACTAAACTCTCAAGGAGCTGATATTCTGGAATTCACGTAGGGAAAGGACTGTCCACTGAAAGATGATCTCAGTTTCTGAGACAGAAATAGAAGAAGAAAGGAGAGAAACACACACAGACAGGTCGGGAGGAAGGCATAGAGACATAGGTCAGGGAATTCTACCTATCCTTTTCCCTCTTTCCCCTTTTTGTGGTGAATGAGGTGGTAAGTAGACAGCATCTGTTCAGAGAAAAAATAAGGTACTTGAGAATGGTAATGATCATGAAGAAGACGGGCCCCTTGAGAGAAAGAGAAGAGTGCTGTTGCCTCTTGGAGAGTCCTAAGAGATAGGAGACTGGGTTCATACTGGTACCAATGGGCACAATTGTATGACTTTCTTTGTTTGAAAGATTGTGAGATTTAGCAAATAAAAATACAGGACATCCACCCACATTTGAATTTCAGGAAATTTTTAGTATAGATGTGTCATTATGTCTTGTTCAATCCTGAGGACATACTTAAGCTAAGAAATAAGCCATTAGTTATTTGAAATTCAGATTTAACTTAGCATCATGAATTTTATCTGTCAACCCTACCTGAGAACTTGAAAATATCAGATGTAAGGATTATAACCTAATACTCAAAGTAAAGTTTGGAGATTACATACAAAGTACCCTTGTTGATTAATATCTATTCCTTTTAAAGCATGACTCACTGTTAGCCAGACAAGACCATGCAAACAAACTCATAACATGGCAACAATTATGAGCAAGACTGATCACAACTACTGAGTTGCTTCTTTCCTACCCACTCCTGTGCCATTGCTCGAGACACACCCCTCCACCTCTGACTGTGGAATCAGTTTCCTGTCCTACTCTTCCTTAAACTCAATGCCATCCCCCAAGCCAGCAATGTCTCTGTGCTACCTGTTAAGCTTTAATTCTCACAGGAGAATTATGTTTCCCTTCTATAAATCTCATCTCAATATTTAAATTCTCTTTTTTATATAAAAGGTAAAACTTTACAAGGGTACATTTGTTTTATTTTATGTCACATCACATTTTACTTCTCAGGATCACAGAAGAAGCATACCAATTATAAGATCATATTTTAGATTAACTATTAGTGATGCAACTTAAAATGACCAGGTGAAGGAAAAAGTTGATCTTTAAATATAGGCTGACTTCATCCTTTGAGTACAAATTTGGAGATATCCTTATGATTCATAAATATGCAGAATAACAAACTGTACATATATATTTGTGCATATTTGTATACAAAATGCAAAGCATAAATGACTGGCAACCTATCTTATTTTCAGAACTTACCAGTCTGAGTTTTGTATGTTGAAGTGAATTACTTTTACACATACTTCAAGGAAACCACTGGCTTCAGGGCAAAAACAAAGCATAATTTTGGAGTCACTCTTTGATCCACTATAGCCTTCATTATAATGGCAGTCTTAGTGTCCTGATTTATGGTTATGAAAGAGGCAAGCGCTAAATCAATCAATCTTCTTATGAAGAAAACGTTGCTTTTTATTCCAGGTAGCGATGTAACCAGCTTCATAACAGTCTCCTTTACAGCTAGGCATGGAAAAGAAAGGCTTTTAAGAGGACAGCCAGCTTGCATGAGCCCTTTCTCACATTCCTACCTCTCTGTTGCTTCTTCCCTAGAGCTCAAGCATGTGGCTGGAGCTCCAGCAGCAATCTTGTACAATAACAAAACCTTGCAGCCAGGGTTAGAAATGACCCCTGAGAAGCCAGGCCTCTGAAAATCAATGCGCCATCCCATGAGATATAGATTACTCACCTGCAATCTTGTTTTACTTCAGGGAAAAACAGTGAAAAATTTTGTTATTTTTGTTGTTTGTTACTAGCTGTCAAATGTAAATCCTAGCCAAAACAACTGTTTTTTGTGAATATAAGTAAACATGAATATTGCTTGAACTAGTAATAACAGTATAACCTATTGAGTACTTGCTCTATGCAAATCTCTGCAATATTTTCTAAACATTATATCATTTAATTTTCACAATAATTCCATGAAATATATATATGTATATATACATATATACAGTTCATCTTTTATATAAGGAAACTCAACTGAGAAATGTTAAGTAACTTACTCAAGGTCATATAACTAGGAAGTGGTGATGTTGAGATTCACACCCAGAAAAGGTATTCTGAGAGCCCTGGTTCTTAGAGGTGACAGGAGTAATAGTCCTGGTGAGAGAAAGCAAAGGCATTTGTAACACGTTGAGAAGAGAAGTCATTCATTTGTGAAACTGTCATTGAGCATTTATTATGAGTATTACTTATTATTATAAGCTGATTATGTGGAAATGAAGTAGACAACATATTCCCTCTTTGTAGCTCCTGGTTTGAGGAGAAGAATGCTTTGGAAATATTTCTTATAGCAATAAAATCCACTCAACATCCCTATGAATGTGCTTTAAAATTCTAAGAAAATTGTGAGACAGGGAATGTTTTCTTTCCAAACTCTTATAATCTTCATTGGTCCTTTCCTCACTTCTAGTTATAGCTATAGTTGTCACGTGCAGTTGTGCAAGGTTATGTAGTGGGGAGTCCTAGGGATCTCTGTTCACAACCATCTTCATCATGGATTTTAGTATTTATAACCAAAATTTTCTGGCTGATAGAAGTAAAATTTTCTGAGAAAGGGTATTTTTCTTTGATTTACCCAAAGACACTCTTGGCTAGTTAAAAGGCTGGCTGTGTGCTTCTGCTTCCTACTCCAGAACCCTAGCTTGTGATCTCCTATTGAAAGCATCTAAACGGTCTTATCCTATCCGACCTTGCTCCAGTCATATCCTAACTCTAAACCAACAAGCTCTGCCCCAGAGAACTTCAGTGTACTGGAATTAACACTTTCTTTGGTCAAGTCCATGAACTCCATAAACTAAGTTTTGATTTTTAGAAAATGGAAATGTTCTTGGTTTTCTCTCTTGAATACTCAAATTCTTAGTTCAAGGGGTGTGCATGAGTTGAAGGTTGGGAAGAACTCTTGGTCAAATAATGGCAATTTAAAAATTATAGTACTCTAGAGCAGGGCAGGTTGGCACATGCCCATAGTCCCAGCTACTTGGGAGGCTGAGGCAGAAGGATCCCTTAACTCTAGAGTTCAAGGCCAAGCAGGGCAACATAGTGAGCCCTTGGCTCTGAAAACACACACATACACAGATGAAAAAACAAATTTACAGTACTCTTACTGTAATCCCTTTCCTATCTCCATTTCATTTCCCAGACAAAAATACCTCTATCTTGTATGGCTTTTTTCTGTATTACCATATTTCTTTCGATTTTTATTTTTATTAGTAGATTCTTGCAGTACATAATGATTACATTCCTTGAGGGGATTGGTACATGTACATAACTCATCTTCATTCTTTTTTTATCCCCTCCCCTCCTCTCCATCTCTTGGTCTCCTTCCCTTTTGCAAAGATCTATCGCCCCATTTCTTATTATCTACCTTTTACTTTGCTCTTCATTTATATTTTGGGTTTTTGATTAAGAGAACCCATGTGATATTTAAGCTTGTGTGTCTGACATATTTCACTTCACATTATGGTCTTAAAATGCATCCATTTTCCTACAAATGACTCAAGTTTATCCTTCTTTATGGCAAAGAAGTACTCTACTTTGTATCATGACCACATTTTCTTGATCCATTCATTATCTCACAACCTGCCCAGAGGATTGTGTCCTCAGCTCAGCAGTACTAGGTGTAGGACAGCAGAAAGTATCAAAGCTTACTACCATGTTTCTAAATAATCTGTTTACTTGGATGCCTTTCTTTTCAATTTCAAATATATTTACTAATATCTTGTTTTAGTAAATAAGGAGTTACATCTCTCATACCACCTGTGATAGTGAATTGTGTCCACATGAATGAGAAGCAGATTGGTTTAGCACAGTTTTAAGTCTGTCTGGATGACTGACTTACTGAAGACAGAAGACCCATCCTGGATGTAGGTGGCACCAACGAATAGGCTTGTAGCCTCTATGGAGTAAAAAGGGAAAGGAGGAAGTCTCTCTTCTCCTTTGGTGGAGCTCTAGTCTTCGCCATTGCCTTAGATGTCCATCTCCAGGCTTCCAGTGCCGACTCTTCACTTTTCCCGGACAGCCTCTTCAGCCCTCCAATGCAGATCCTTTGATTTCCCAATATGGACTCACACAGACTCGGCAGTGAGTTCCAAGCCTTTAAGTTTTGACTGGATCTTCAGGCTGTCCAGCATGCAGACAACTCTTGCATTCTTCCATATCCATCTCTGCAACAGCCATTGTAAGCTTACCTTGTAAATCTTCTATATGTCTTATATCTTACATTAAATCTGTTTCTCTAGTGAGCCCTAAATATACACCACCAGTCCCCCTTTCCTTACTCTCCTAAGATACTTACGTCACAATTTTTTGTTAAGTTAGTATTCAGTGTTAACATTTTCATTGCTAGTATATATTGATCCTTCAGAGCCAAGTTGTTTTCTGTAAAATATTGTTTTTCTCTGTATTAATAATTGCCACATGCTGTAATTTCTTACCATTAATAATTGCCTCAGTTCTCAATTTCTAATGAAAATTTTTTTTTTTTTTTGGTACCAGGGATTGAACTTGGGTCCTTGCGCTTGCAAGGCAGGCGGTAGAACCACTGAGCTAAATCCCCGGCCCTCTCATGAAAAATTTTAAACATGTTCTATCACATCTCATACTTATCAATATGTCTCAAGGGCTCAATTTTCAGATAAGCTCTCCCCCATCTTTCTGGTCCAATCATCGATTGCTGAGTTTGTTTCATAGCTGTCATTCAGGATGTCCTTAAGTTATTACCATGGGACTTTCCTTTACCTCAGCCTGTACTGGCTTCCTTCTCTCCTGTGGTCCCTGAAGTTCTCAGTCATGGATACTCTTCCATCTTGTGGAGCATATTCTGCAGAAGTTTCCTATAAAAGTTACATGCTTGAATTCTCATGTCTTAAATATCTTTACTTACCTTCATACCTGACCATTTGTTTGTCCAAGAAAGGAAATCATTGTCTCAAAAACTTTTGAAATATGGCCTCAGTGCCCTGTAGGATGCTAAATGACTGCTAGCAAGTCTAATATCCTGCAGACTATTATTCCCTTGCTTGTGAATTAATTTTATGGTCACTTTCAAAATTGTTTAATCTCTGATGTTCTGATGTTTGATTATGCTATTCCTTGATGTGAATCTTTTCTCATTTTTTCTGGCTGATATTCAAAGGGTTCCTTTCAATCTGAAGATGTCTCAGTTTCAAGAGGTTCTCTTGTTCTTTTTTTGTAGAGCTCCTTTCTCCAAATATTCTCCAAGATCTACCCCTAGGGTCTGTAACATTTTCTTTACTAATGCCTTTATCATTTTTTTTCCTGTTTTTCTGGCAGACTTTCTTAACTTTATCTTTCATGATATCTATCAAAGATTTTATTTTGTTTACTACTATATATTATTCATTTTAAAGAACATTTCTCTCATTTTGAATTTCATTCTGTTTTAATTTTGTTTTCCAATGGATGCAAATTATTGGGAAGGTTAAGTATGCACAAGACACTGGTATTTGGGGATCAGATCAAGAAAATATGGTTGGCAGCCTTTTTTGGAGAATTATCAGAATTAATATGCTAAAATATTTCTAACAAGATCACCAGGAATAATGTAAAAAGTACTTTTTTCTCAAAATTTCAGGACTGACCTTGTCTAAATTTATAGAACAACATTTTTAAAAATTCAAACAATATGTGGATTGGGTTACAGAAAACATTAAGTTCTAATGGACTGGAGAATAATTTATTTAAAAAAAGAGAAATGAGATTATTTTCCTATCATTGAGCCATCACCAATAACAAAAGATCCATTCAGCTTTAATTTGTGTTCTAATTTTTCTGGCTATAGGGTATTTTAGATGAAGAAATAACTCCGACTGCTTCATAGAGATTATAGGCATTTGCAAAGTCTTATGCTTTGAGAGGCTCCTGAATGCGTGATAATAATTGAATACACAAATTTCATTGCACTGAATGATTTCTCTCAGTTTCTTCCTTGTTTATGGGTCTTCCTTGTTACTGGGTGAAACATATACTCTGCAGTTTTGTCAGGTTTTTTGGTTTTTAGGCCTTTCCCACAAGACCAGCCAAGTAGCCAGAAATCTTCATACCTTATCCAACTGTCACATTAGTCTCAGATTGGCATCTGTCTTCCCCTGGCCCCAAATGAACTGTATTAGTTTCACTTTATGAAGTTCTAGAACACTTTGGGCCAGGATAAACATCATAGCTTCACCCTCCCTCCAGCCGGTTGAATATTGTCTTTACTACAGGTGGAATTTCATTAATAAATTTTTCACAATCAGAGGCAACTGGTGTGTTGTTTAAGAAGAACAAGAGAGAGACAGTCCTTCCTTTGAAGACAAAAAGACTGCTGTGCGCTGATAGCATAAACATACGTCTCAGGCCTGTCTTTCACAGGGGCCGAACAATTTCCTTTCTTGTGGAAGAGTCCGTGCCCTGAGTTAGGCCCTGTTGTTAGCTGCTTGTTTGCAGACTAGTGGCACGTTCTGTCCCCACCAACTCCCCACACACAGAGTTCTGGGGAATTGCCTGATTTTCTGTCCTGCTGAAATGGTTTGTGATTTATTTTCTTTTCTCTTTTATGACCTTTTTTTTAAAAAAATGAACAGTTGTTAACTCTACTTTGACTTTTTTTTTCTTGATAATTTCTCTTGGCAGCCTTTTTATTTACATGAACACATGCTATACTTAAATTTAAAATCAATAAATTTTTTTTACAAACCATTTATATAAAGCTGGCTTTGTATTCTGCTTCACAGCTAAAATATTTTCCTTTCCATTTGAGAAAACAGGGCAAGAGAATCTTATTTCCTATGAGACACTCAAGATTATATTTCCCATGTTATTAGTTATTATCTAAAATTAGGTACAGAGCTTCAATCTTAGGGGTCCTACTGAGGATCTATAAAAGCTATTGACAGCTTTATATACAAAGCCTTTCTTGGGTTTTTTGTTGTTGTTGTTCTTTATGTTTTTCCTTCTTTTTTGGTTTTTTGAGACAGCGTCTCACTATGTAGTTCAGGCTGGCCTTGAACTTATTATGTAGCTCAGGCTGGCCTGGATCTCATGGCAATCCTCCTGCCTTGGTCTGCTGAGTGCTGGGAATACAGGTGTGTGTCACGATGCCTGGCACAATGCCTTTCTTGGAGTGAGAATGATTGCTAGTGTAAGAAAAGTTGAAGCGTTCAACCTTCACACAATTCTCCAGTGGTATGTGATTTTTAAAAATATCTTAATTCTTGTATATGTTTCTTTTTAAATTTAATTAAATATCTTCTATTTTTTAGAATTGAAAACCTCTTATCAGTACTTAGGTTAGAATTCTTTGCATATTTATTGGCATTTTAACCTCCCATAAGATAGAAAATCCATGTAGATGGATTATGGAATATGTGTGTGTGTGTGTGTGTGTGTGTGTATGTGTGTCTTTTAACTTTTATCACTCGCCCTGGAACCAACTGGAGAATTATAAGTAGCCCAGTTTTGTTGGAACATAAGGTGTGAAGGTGGGAATGGCAGGAGATGGTGTAGGAGAGACAGCATTAAAAAGCTTAAATTTTCATCAGTTTAGAGTTTGCAATAGGTCTAGAGAGAGAAAGTCTGGGGATGATCTAATTTTAGGAAACCTAAACTCTAAGTTAAATGATATTTCCTAAATTTAAGAATGCAGACTTCAAAAAGTTCAGAGGAAAAAGTATGACTCCTATATAATTCAACAGAGTGGAAAACTCCAGAAATCATTTCTCATTACATAATTTAATTACACCAGCAAGCACATTAATACTGAGTAGATATATTATTAGCTAGTAGGGTGTAATGAGCATACTAGATACTAGAGTGTTAATTGGTTCTTATATATGTGACTGCTTAAGTGAATGAAAAGATATCCAAAGAGTCAATGAGATTCCAAGTGAATGTTTGGTAATCTGACATTAAAAACTATAAAGTTTTATTACCTATGCACATACACATGTGTGCTCATACACATGTGTGCTCATACACATGCACAGTCAGCCCTCCATTTCTGCAGGTTTTGCACTTGCCTATTCAACCAACTAGGGATTCAAAATATTCAACCAACCATGGATCAAAAATATTTGAAGAGAAAAAAATCTTGGCTGCACTGAACATGTACAGACATTTTTTTCTTATTGTTTCCAAAACAATAAAGTATAGCATTTGTTTTTATAGCATTTGCATTATATTAGGTACTATAAGTAATCTGGAGATGGTTTAAAGTATAAGGGAGGATGTACATGTGGATTATATGCAAATATTATGCCATTTTATATAAAGGACTTGAGGATATATAGTTTTCTGCAGGGATCCTGGAACCAATCCTTCACAGATACTGAGGGAGGACCCCATGTGTAAAGACAGAGGAAGTGAAAAACATGTAACTAAGGAGGTGGAGTCTCAGGAGTCCTAAGGTACCAATATGCCTAATAAATGAACGAAGATTATTCTTAGATAATATATATATAACCAGTTTCTTTCTTTCCTCCCTCTTTCCCTTCTCCTTTCCTTCCTTCTCTTCTTCCTTCCTTCCTTCCCATATTTAACAACAACAAAAAGATGAAGGAGGAAGATAAAAAGGAGGAAAACATGGGAGAAAATTAAGTTCCAGCTCTTGAGGGCAGACCTATGTGTGGTGTGATCAGTACTAGGAGGGCCTACCAGGCCTCCTGCATGTTTTCAGACCTGTCATTGTTGCACAGTGCCACTGTATACAGATAAAGCCAATCATTTTTGTGGATCAGGTAACAAGATGCTGTCTATGACATAGTAAAAAACCTCATGTATCTAGATTCAGGATGATGATCCAGAATATGTCATTTGCTTAAGACAGTAAAAAGTCATATGAGTTAACTATAATGAAGTTTCAGGTGGACATGGTGTATGTAAAAAGAGCAGCAATAGATCCAGATTTTGTGGAGCCTTAAGAAATACTTTTAAAAGTGATATAAGTTAGGTCTGGGAACTCAGCTCAGTGGTGCCACACCTGCCTCACAAGTGCAAGGTCCTGAGTTAGATCCCTAGTACAAAAAAAAAAAAAAAGTGATATAAGTTAATATATCTTGAGTTTCGGGTGGACATAGTGCAAGTAAGAAGGGCAGCAGCAGACCCAGATTTTGTGGGGCCTGGAACACTCAGTTTGAGAGGAGAGCCTTAATTAGAAAAAAAATCAAAACTGACAAATTCAGAATTTTTGTGGTCCTTCTCGAGGCCTAAGGAGTGTCTCAAACAATGGAGGCATCCCGAAGGCTAAGTTTAAACATGGCTTTGCTCCACTGAGGGACATTTACCATTGCCACCCACTATCTTAGTCCATTCAGGCTGCTGTAATAAGACACCTCAGGCCTGGTAGTTTATAAACAATGCAAATTTACTTCTCACAGTTGTAGAGGCTGTGGCATCCAAGACCCCGAGCCCAGCACATGCCGTGTCTGGTGAGGGGCCACTATCTGAGTCGGAGGTGGTGCATTCTAGTTGTGTCCTCACAAGGGAGAAGGAGCAAGGCAGCTCTCAGGCCTCTTTTACAAATGCGTCGACCCCAGTCATTAGGATCCACTCATGCAGCCCTATCATCTCCCACGGGCCTTCAAATCTAATACTATCACTTGGATAATTAGAGGTCAACCTGATTTCAGGGGGACACAAACACTCAGACCATAATGCCATCCAAACATATGTTCTCTACAGGAACTGTGAACACATATTCTCTGCTCATCTTGCACCACAGAACATGGACAAAGATTTGAATGCACTTTTCTCATTTCTCCCAAGATTGTTACATAATTAGCACCACTCCAGCTGCACAGAAGAGAAGGTAATTTATTGTGTACAGGGAATTGATTAGTATGATAAGGTCTATTTCTCTCATGGAACTAGTTGAGAAAGGCTTCTGTATTTTTATATCTTATTCTTTACTGAAAATGTGCCACTAGAGGTCACTTACAAGGTGCAAATTCCCTATGATGAGTATTATCATTATGTATATCTAAAATGTACCTATAAATGTTTTGCTTCAAAAAAATAAAATAAAATAAAATAGCTAAGGTAGTAAAAAAAATATATATATAAAAGATACGTGTGTCAGAGTACTCATTTTTTACAATCTCCAAAGTCAACTTCTGTGAGACTCATTCATTACCCTAGTCTGTGATCTCAGAAATAGTGCTCACTCAGATACATATAGGCAGATATAATCCTTTGGTTAGTACCAGAGGAGCAATACCAATCATTAGGACAAGAGGCAAAGATGAAGCCATATGCAGGAGGTGAGGATAAGCAGCAGGAAGTATGATGATCAGAACAGATAATATCAACTCCAAACATGGAGAAAATTTTGCAAACTTGTGCTTAAGAAGTAGGTGCTAAGAGCATGTCACAAACATGACCTTGACAACATAGGTCCAGAATGACGACACACGAAAAATGGATACTCCTAATTTCCTATATTAGTCTCATGTTTTCTTTCAAGGAGAACAATGTTTTGATGGACATCATGAAGTAAATTTTAATAAAAAATAGAAACATAATTAAAGACAAAATTGCAAAGAACATGTCAATGGGGCCTGACCTGGGTAAGTACTACATCATTTGGGGGACTGTAGAGTTACAGAAAAGGCAATGCTTAAAAATGAACCTCAGAGATGAGGTTTAACTTTAGGTTGGACAAGGAAGAAGAAGGAAGCAAGTGTGAACAGTAGCTTGCATGTATATCAGTGTGGTAAATATAGAGGCAAGACAGGAATAAAATGAAGCTTATTCAACATTCAGAACAGAAAAGATCATTTCATAAATTTCTTAAGATTCTAAATTAGATTATTAAAGAATGCTTAGAGGTCTTCTAGTTCCCAGCATGGATTAACTTGAAAAAAATTAACATATCCTAAACTCATTTTTTCCTAATGTAGCACCTATCATTCATTACTAGCAGTAGAATAGTGTGCCTGTGGATGGAGGGAGAAAGAAGAAGGGCTACAGGGCTGGATGAAAGGTGGTATAACATGACACTGGGAACTGAAGGAGGCAATGGGAAGTCTGGCAATGGGAGATGTCAAGACCAGATGATTGCGGAAAGAAAAAAAATGTGTTAAGTATCAAAAATATTAGATAAAGTTACAAAAATCGAGGGCAGAATATGGCACCAAAAATACAAGTCCAGGGTAGTGACGACACATGCAAGCATCTTGGGATCAAACAGAAGGAAAGGAGGGCTGGGGATTTAGCTCAGTGGTTCCGGCACCTGCCTTGCAAGAGTAAGGTCCCGAGTTCGATCCTGTGTACTAAAAAAAAAAAAAAAAAATTGGAAAGGAAAAGAAATAGGAAAAGATTAATAAACTTATGCCTCAACACATCTTTATTAGTCACTTGCTGGTCACTGAGACATGGTATATGACAACAGCAACTTAAAGAAGGAGAGGTTTATTTTGGCTCATGTTTACAGTCCATGGCCACCTGGCTCCAAGACAGAATCGTCATGGCAAAGGGGTATGGTGGAGGAGAGCTGCTCACCCCATGGTGGCCAGGAAGCTGAGAGAAAATGGGGAAGGTGTGTGGGGTAAAACCTTTCCAGGTCACTCCTCAGGGACCCACCCCTTCTGACCAGACCCACAGCAAGTCAGCTATACTGCTCCCATAGTTCAGTCACCTTCCAAAAGCCTTGACTATGATCAGATAAGGCCTTTGTGTGTGGGGGGGGATTTCTCTATTTAAGCCACAAAAACATCAGTTCTTAAAATATGGTGCCCAGACAAGTATTACATAAAATTTGTTGTCAGTAGTACAAATTCTCTGACTTTGTTGAATGAATCAGAAGCTCTCAGTGTGAAACGTAACAAGCCCACCTGATGATGACTTTGGTACATACTACATTTTGAAAACTGCTTCCCTAAGGGGAATGATTAGCTAGAGCTTGCAGTTTACTCGATTAAGCATAAGGAGTTCAGTCTAACTCTAAAGACCAGTTTCTGTCTTTTATATGTTAAAGGGTTCCTTTAATAAAAATAAAAAAATAAAAGCTATCCAAAACATTTGCATCATTTTTAGAATTCAGGGACCAATCATAAATTACAAGTATTTTTGTTAAAAAGATCTTCGGCAGGAAAAAATGTTATTTTTCCTAACTACTAAGAGTTAAAATGAACTTTTAATAACTCTGAAAACAAAATACCTAAAAAGAAAATTTAGTGAAGTTGCTGCTGATTCATTTGTACCAACGAGCAAAATTTATGAACCATCATCAATTTTCACTCCTGCAATTTTATCATCACTTTAGGCAATAATATACATTGCTTCTTAAAACATCAACACTACTTCAAGTATTAAAGTCTCTTTTGTGTATTTCATGATAGATAACATCAAACTCTACAGCACATCATCTTCTTGGGGACAGGAGCTTAGAGAGAACATTTAGAGTACTATAAATTAAAATGCAATCTGGTTTAGGTCATTTTTCTAACCAAGTAAATGAACAATGTACAATTTACCTCATAAAAATACCTCTTTGTCATAGAGTCCTGTGATCTGAATATGTCTCCTCAAAAATGTTATCCTAACACTTAGTGGGATAGCCTTAAGGGAAAAGGATATGGGAGGTGATGAGTCAAAAAGTCTCAAATAAGATTAACGCCCTTACAAAAGAGGCATGAGGGAGCTATTTTGTCTGGTTTTTTTTCCTTTTTGCCCTTCCACCGCATGAGGAACCTAGCCAGCGTCATCTGTGAAGAAAGGACCCTCCCCAGAAACTAAACCAACTAGCATCTTGAACTCAGACTTCTCAATCTCCAGAACTGTGAAAATTAAATTTCTATTATTAATAAATTATCCTATCTCTGCTTTAGCACTACTGATGCACTAAACACAAGTCTAAGAGTCAGAATCTAGTCAGGAGAGAGAACCATACCAGTTATTTGAACAAGAAACCTTCCATATAAAGAATTGCTTGATAGAAGGTGATCATTAACCAAAAGTGTCAGGTATAAAACAGAGAAGCTACTACTTCTAGTCTGTGAAAATACAGACAATAAAGGAACTGAGTACCACAAAGAGGCTGACTGCCACCCCCAGGCTTCTTCAGAAAGAGCTAGCAGAGTATACACTACCTACTGGTGGTGAATGAGGTTGCCATAGAATAGGTTGGCACTGGTCTGCAGAAGAGGACCCCCTTCACCAGAAGGGGTAGGCAGAGCAGAGCTGTTCAGAAGTGGCTTCTGGTGGAGAGATCGGGGCCTCAGAGCATGTCTACAGTACAGCACATATGCCCAGCTAGCTGCTGCTGCTATGCTCTGAATAACAAGATCTAAGGAATGGAATCTGCAAGGAAAATATCTTCTGCTATTGCCTGCCAGGGTCATATCAGTTCCCTCTACTAGCAAAGTCTAATATTCCCCTAGTGGTCAAGTGAGCTGTTGATAGTACTACAATGTATTATTATATATACTGTATTATAATGCAATCATAGTCCTAATAAATGCTCTTTTATCTAGGGGTAAACCATAAATCTGTATACAAAACAACAAGTGAAAGAGAGGAGAAAATCATTTGTATATAGAAATAAATTTTTACACATAGCAAGCAAGTAGAAAATATACACAGCTGGGCCGGGGATTTAGGCCAGTGGTTCCACTGCCTGCTTCACAAGTGCAAGGTGCTGAGTTCGATCCTCAGTACCAAAAAAAGAAACAAAACATACAGAGTTATTACAATCTTTGTTTCTGTAGTTGGCCACAATTACCTTTCAATTTAATAGAACCATTGTCTTCTCTTCTGCTGGAAGTAGTCCCTCCTAGAAACAAAAACCTCCAAATCAGCGGAGCTCAAAATTTCTAAGGCAGGAAGCAGAAATTCTGTAGGTGAGTTATTAAGCAATTCTGTAATTCAGTTATTAGACAAGAGATGCTACTTCTTCATCTACCACATGATTCCAACTACCAGATGTTATGGTGGAAAGAGTGTCATGTAACAGTCTTTGATTCAAAGTATACACCATATTCTGTAAGGTAGAATCTTTTATCTTCAAGATCCTGTCCACATCAAAGTTGCACTTTAATTAAATTTTCAGTAAGCTGTGTACTATTCAGTTAGGTCAGCTCTTTTTAGGCATTTGATTTCATATATTTCTCTATAAGAGAGGACTTATATGTTTGTCACCGGAGCACATAACAAAAATGGCTTAGATCCAGTGTGACTTGAACAATAGTAGAAATTTGACAATTTGGATCATGATAAACTTATAGGATGTTTGGGGAAATATAAGTTGAATGGATAGCTTGAATGAGAGAATGGTTGAACATCCATTCCCAGAACAAGTCAGTGTTGCCTGAGACTGACATGTCTAGTGTACTATGCAGAAGATTCTCCATGGCCTGTTAATGTGTCATATTCTGATAAATGATATGGCTCATTATATGGAGGGTATCCTCTTTAAACCTGTGGACTCCACAAACTTAGAATGGATAAAAAATAAATGAGAGCCAGGATATTAAAACACTTAGCAAATTTAAATTTGGGACTTAATAATACAAGGGTAAATTTAACATAGACTAAATACAGATACTAACAGGCTTTATTATAGAAATAGACAAGTTGATATTGAAGTGCATATGGAAAAACAAAAAGGCAAGAATAGCCAGGAAAATAGTGAAAAAGGAAAAATTTCACAGAGAAACTATCCCTGCCAGCCACTAAAATATTTCTTACAAATCCCCTATAATTAAAATTCTATGCATTGTGATTGATCTAATCAGTTGTCTTTTCTGGTATAATGAAAATGAGACAGTCACACTGCCATTAGAGATTCAAAACCTAAAGACCAGCTATATCTGGAAGACATCTCTGAGAAGCAATCATTCCATAAGGATTCTAAATACATCAACAAAGATATTTACAGTAAGCAACTTCAAAGGATCAACCCAGGAATTAAACCCAGGACAGTACCAAAAACAAAAATGAGAGGACATTAAAGTAAGGCACAAACTCAGACTTCCACCCCACAAAAGGCTAATTCTGGGGGAAATGAGGTGGAAAAGTCTGATAATCAACCACCTGAACACCCTGAATGGATAGCACAGGAAGTAACAAAACAGAAATAATCTCCCAGATAACTACAGAGATGGTGAGCAGAGTGAAAGACATGATTAGAGGCTCTAGAACAGAAACTGATAAAAAAATAGATGAGCTCAGAAACATGCTGGAAGCCATGAA
>NW_004624751.1:20984799-20998009 GCF_000247695.1 Heterocephalus glaber
CTAAATGAATGCATATTAAGGCCATACTCTTAAGTGAAATAAATAGGACACACGTGTAAATACCGAATAGTTTCTCTAGTGTGAGAAACTGAAAATGTAAATAAGGATTAAAATGATTAAAATGAATAACTGATAATTTGAAATAGGAAAAGGTCCAAAGGTGAAGGGGTGGTGGGAGGGGAAGGGGAAAGGGAAGAAAGGAAAGGAAAAATTATGAGAAAGAAAAAAAATAGAAACAAAGTCTATGTAAATAGGGAAGGGTGGTGGGGGTGAAGGGTGCATAGGTAATGGGGACAAAAATAAGAAGCAAGATACATCATGTGCAGGTACAAGCACCCAGTGATAAATGTAAATGTAGTGTATACCTAAAACGTACCAATAAAAGAACTAAAAAAAAAAATCTATGGAGCCATGTGTGGAGGTGCATGCCAATAATTCCAGCACTTTGGGAGGCTGAAGTTCAAGTCCAGTCTGGGCAAGTTAGCAACTTAGTAAGACTGACTCAAGATAAAAAACAAAAACAAGTGGGAGGTAGTTCAGCATGAAGCCCCGATTTCAATCCCCACTTTCAGATACACACACACACACACACACACACACACACACACACATTCACACAACCTGTGTGTTACTGACACATGAATAGATAAGTAAAATAGAATAGAATGTCCAAATTTTGACCCAAATATTGTAGATGAAATCTTAAAAACATCGGATTAAAGATGGATTTTTAATAAGTGGTGCTGAGGTAGCTGTTTTGAAAAAGATACAATTAGACTTATGTCATAAAATAAACAAAAATACATTCCAAATGGGTTAAGAATTTTAGAAAGAGACATCTGTGAATTCCTTTCTACCCTTTATAATGACTCAAAATTCAAAGGCAATAACAAAATGACAAATTTGACTATATAAAAATTAAAAATTTTTTCATGAGCACAAAAAACCACCATCAAGAAAGTCAAAATATACTGACAAAATACGAGAAATATTGATGACATATCAGAAAGACAGGTGGCTAATAAACTTAGTATACAAACCTCCCTCAAAACTGAGGGGCAGTGGCTAAAGCAATACTTATTGGGACAATTATATCATTAAATATTCATATTAGAAAGGAAGTGAAATCTCAAATCAGTAGTGCAAGTTTCCAGTTTAGGAACAAGCTAGAGAAGAGAAAAGTAAACCCAAAGCAAGAACAATGAAGGAAATAATAAAAAATCTAAATGCCGATTATTTCACCGTATAATTCTATCAAATATTGAAGTAGAAAGAACAGTAATTCTATGCAATCCATTTGAGATACAAAACTCCTCGATAAAATCTTAGCAAAGATCCAACAATATATTTAACAGTATATAATGGGCCGGGGATTTAGCTCAGTGGTTCTGCCGCCTGCCTCAAAAGCGCAAGGTCCCGAGTTCGATCCCCGGTACCAAAAAAATAAAAAAGTATATGACAATTGGAGCTAATTCCAAGAATGCAGAGTTGGTTGAGTATTTAACATTCAATCATTGTAATTCACCATACTGACAAGCTAAAGCAGAAGTACCACCTGATCATTATCAACTGATGCAGAAGCATTTTACAACCTTCAACATCTATTCAAGATAAAAAAAAATTTTCAAATAACTAGAATAAACAGGAACTTCCTCAACTTCATAAAGGCTTCTACAAGAGGTGTGTAGCTAACTTCCAGTATGAAGAGCCCAATCTTACATTAAATAAACACACAAATACACATATTTTTTATTATAGCAATATATTGATATAAAGGTTTTTTGTAATAGATGACTTGAATAACACATTTGCATACAAAATGCATAATGGCAGTCTTTCTTTTCTTTCTATTTCCTCAAGATGTTATAGCATTGTTTTGTGATATGGTAATCTTTTGTTGTTGAAAAAGAGTCCCAGTGTCCCAGAGTACAGTTTGTTCTACCTTTTTATCTTTTCAATAGTTACAAAGCAAAAGTTTCTCACTGAAATGAAATAGCTTTAATGATAACTAATGAAAAGTAGCTTTGTGAAAAATATCCCCAGGTTTTTCCTCGAAGTCACACTCAAAGTCATTTTATAATTTAATGTACATATTCAAAAGGTAATGTAATTATCTTACTTTTTATGAAACACAACACATCATGTACCTAACTCCAAAAGCCTGTTTCAGACAATAAGTATTCTCATTATAAAAGGGATGCCAATGAAAACATCCAGATATATTTTAATCAGAGTGTTCTATATTCTGTTTGTATGGAAAGATTGCCAAAAAAAGCTCAATTTATCTCATCAGCCTCATTAATACATATTTACTTCTGCCCAGATGGACTCTTAATATGTCTTAAAGGACTACTAATCTGTAATGTATACAGATTTTCCCAAAAAAATTACTGGAAAAGTGATTTTAAATTTCTATCTCTTATTTAAAATTTTTAAGTACTTAATTTTATTTTCTTTTAGCATATAAACTTGATAAGTGTCAAAACTCTGAAGGAAATACAAAGCAGTGTTATTTGCTGAATTGTGTCTGCTCTCAAAATTCATACACTGAGGCCCTAACCCTCAGTATCTTAGAATAGGACATTTAAAGAGGTGTTTAAGATAAAATAAGGTCCTAGAGTGGGTCCTCATCCAAGATGACTGGCATCCTTATACAAAGAGAGTAAGATACACAGGCATGCAGAGAGGAAGGTCTATGTGAGGTCACAGCAAGAGGGTGGCCTGTGATATTTCACTATAGAAGCCATGGCAAACTAATAGTAGTTTTCAACAATTTTTTGGTGTGTGTTCAAGAATGCCTACAGTATGCTCGGCACTATAAAGAAGTCAAACATTTTAAGAAACATTTGTGTCACTCAAGTTAGAATATTCATCTTTAACTGGACTGAAGACCACTTTTGTAGATGCTATATATTCTTTTATATTCTTTAATAACCAAAAGAAAAAATTGAATTTTCACTTCATATGGCTGAGATAGACAGTATCTGTTTGGACTATAATACATAAAACCCCTCGATAACATGTAGTTTAATGTTAGAGAAAGTATTAATGGAAAATAATATTTTTTTCTAATTCAATTGCACTGAAATCACAAGAAATACCAAAGCAAAAGTGGTGAAACTTATAGCACATTTAATTAAGAATGTCTTATCATCTCCAAACAGGCACACCTTAGCAAATGAGGACTCACTGAATGATTACAGTTTAAGGTCAGGGATCTGATAACTAGAGTTAAGTAGAAAACAGAGTTGAAGCACCAATGAATCCTAGCATACAATCCGGGATGTCCAGAATTTTACTGTTTTGTAAAATAGGAGCAAGTCTTATATTTGTGATTGTTCTGAGAAATAATTACAGAGAATGTCTCTCCACCAAAAAGTTTAAAAACTTACACAACTGCTTTTTCCACTTAAAAAAAATTCTGGGCTATTAGTTAAAAGCAGAGATGCTAATAAATGAGAATGATGTCTGATCTCTGTGGTTTGGTGCAAGCTGTACAATGCGTTCCAATCCACTCATCTACATTATTCAACTCTATCTCTAAATAATTGAAAGTCTCACATTTGTGCACTTACTACATTGTCTTCTCATGCATTCTTAATACTGTATGGCTATTAAATTGATAATGTACCACCTTATATTAGAAATAAATAATTAATCAAAGGTGCTGAACTCTGGGAATATGAGTTGTCAGTCTCCTTTTCCTTTCTGAACACTAAGTTCATCACTTTGATCATTTGAGCCAGTGGTTAGGGTTAGCTTATTCTCTACTGAACATTAAATAAGCATTTGGAAGAAGCTCTTTCTGGAAATGAATTAATTTTATCAGAAAGGGACAGAGACAGGTTTACAGTCGCATTTATAATATTTGGTAAGAAATAATTCCAACACATAGTTATGGCTTAAAACTATATGTAACATTCTTAGGCTGTGTCTAAAGATCTTATAATTAACATTAAACAGACTAATATCATTCATTTATTTAGTCAGTCAGCCCACAAAGATTTGGTGAATACTTACTGTAAGATATTACTTAATAGAATCTACCAAGAATTTCAATGACTATTAAATTCCCTAGAAGCAAAGCCTGAAATAGGGATTCTTGTTGAAATTAGTTGAAGGAGTGCTGTCATGCAAAGGGCCCAGAGAAGTTTAGCAAAGATGTAATCTCATCAGGACACAACTTTCAGTGTAATTCATGGAAAACTCTGATTTTCTTAAGGGAAAATGGTCACTGTTTGTGCCTCATATCAGTCAGTTATTGTATGTGAGCTGTAACTTTAAATGTTGCAGCTTCACATTGGATTTGGCTGCTTTCGTCTCCCTTTCTATTAAGGAGAAGAGAGTTCTTCTGAGATGGGACAGTTTCAAATTGTGAGCAAAAAATGCACATTATAAGTAAGGTCAAAATGGAACAGAGCTCCAACAGCATTCTGTCTACTAGATGACTGTACTAGATACAATCATGACTTATTCAGTCTTTGGAAGTAGGAAACATCTTGGAGATCATGTAAGAAATGAACACTCATTTTCCACATGTCTCAAAAACACTGTCCAAGTAATACCCAACTTGACATAATTTGAATCAAAGTGTAAATCTGATTTCCAGCAGGTGTGAAAAACTTTTATTGTATCTGAATTTCTATTTTCTTCCAGAATTTTTTCTCTTGGTTAGTAGATAAGTAGCAGAAACATTACCTCTAGGATCTTATTTTTCTGAGAAGTAAAGAACTCCATAGCATATTTTAGATTAATAAGTATTATTATAGGTGTTATTGTTGCCAATCAGCATATGTTTCCTTTGCTTGATTCAGATGGAAATCATGAATCAGCAAAGTGCAGTTCTATTAGCAGTCCAGATGACACCAAATAATGCTGGATGCCAACAGCTGACAGCCAGATGCTGGTTACTGCTACTGCCAGCCATCACCATCCAAAGCAGGTTGTGTGGGATAGTGTAGGTCAGTTCTACCAGATACTGGTCTCTGCTGCTGGTCTTCACTGGGTGCTGGTCTCTGCTGCTGGTCTTCATTGGGAGTTGGTCTCTGGAGCTCTTAGACATTAACAGCTTGGAGCGTTTATTCATCTTTCTTTAGAAACAACTGCTCTATCCACACTACTCAGCATAAAAATCATAAGTAGATTTACAGGACTCAGGAGGAGGTTTACAAGAACATCAAGGCAAGTCTTTATTTTTACAGAGCCTGTGCTGCAGCACAGGAGGGAGCCCTCTTAGACTGAAATCCAAAAGTGGTTACGAATGCTACTTGTGTAGCAGTTTGCAAGTCTGTTTCAGTGAGTCACAGCTGAGAGTGCTACTAATGCTGGTTGTACAGAAAAGGGGTACAGATTCCACCTTTCCTAATCTTCTTCTTCTTATTTTTAATGGTGAGTGTGCTCTTTAGTGGACCGGCAGGCAGCAATGTGCCTGACTCACAGACAGCACAGTACAGGAGTGGCTCTGGGGTCTGTGCTGGCCAGCAGAGTGGGGCGCTACAATCTGTTCCTTTCCTAACCTTTTAGCCACTCTAGGGTGCCCTCTCTGTTCTTCAAAGATGTAACAGTATTTCTGAAGTGGTAGGAGTCCAGAAGGAGCATCACAATAAAGCTGCCTGGCTGCACTCATGTTGGAGCGGCGAATGACAGTTTGCTAGCCAGGGAGGACACCACTAGATGTCCAGGGAGGACACTGAAGCAAACTGTCTCAGTCCATTGGGGTGTAAGGGAGAGTAAAGGAGAGCAAAAAGAAAGTTGCTGGTCAAGCCACACCGCCTATAGGCAGCAAGGGAAAAATGAGAGTCTGGAGCTTCTCTGTCTCATTATGGTTTAGATGTAAAATGTCCCCCACTATTCTGTGTGTGGAAGGTGACTGGGTCATGGGAATGCTATATTCATCAGTGGATTTAACTACTGATGAGTTCAGAAGGTAAATGCGCTGTCCGGAGGTGGGGCCTGACATGGAAGTGTATATTCTTGACCTCTGCTCCTCCCATCTCTCTCTGCTCCCTGGAGGCCAGGAGTTTTCCTCTAACATGCTGTTCATAATTGCTTTGGAGCTGGATGACCATAGACTGAAACCATGAGCCAAAATAACCTCGCCTCCTATAAGTTGTGGGTGTCAAATATTTTGTTCCAGCAACAGGAAAGTGACTAAGGCAATAGAAAGGATTAACTGCTCAAAAACAGCTAACTAGATTACATTTGCAATGACATTAAGAAGAAATCAATATCGAAATTTAGATGACAGTGCAAAAGAAAAAAAAGCCCCAAACTAAACATAAGAATAAGAAATGAGAGATCGATTTCTTCAAATCACAAGTGATGAGGCAGAAAAACCCAAGGCTGGAATAATGCCTAGAAATGAGAGAGATGAAAGAAATGTCTTATCACCACTTTTTAAAAAAATAGCACCAAATATTTGGACCACAATTTATGAGCAGGAATCTTGAAAGAGATTAAGATTAGAATTGAAGGAGACAAAACCAGGGATTTCCTTTTTCTCTTAAAATGTCCTGGCTTTATATTTATGCTATTCTAGGGTTATATTAGCCAAACCAAATAGCCAAAATGTAATTTAAGAAGTTCTTAACCTAAACTCTTTAGATGCACAAAGGGTCCATAGGTAGAATTCAGAGGGTCCTTCTACTTGACTGAGTGAAAAATACTACACCATCGTCTTCAATAACATCTAACTAAAATTTAGTAAGTCCTTCAGGTATCAATGTTGGCAAACATCTTGGTCCCTCCCTATGACTTTGCCACTAATAGAAATCACAGATACTGTCATATCATAAGGAAGTTGTTGCAGATATCTTTAGATATTATTTATGCTCATCGTTTCCTCAAAAATGCTTGGTATTAGACCTCAGCCTCTTAGTCTATAGACACTCATGCACTGGTGCTGTTCAACCAGACTGGGATTCTGGGCCTTGCAATGATGTTTTATAATAACAACTCAAATAGCTTTGGAAAATTTTGGAGAATTTTGCTATTTGCAATGGACTGGATGTGCCTCTCCCTCTAGAATCTTATGTTGAAATCCTAGCCCCTAATGTGATGATATTAGGAAATGAATCATTTTTAAGGTGATTAGTGCATGAATGTGGAGCCCACATAATTGGGATTGGTGTCCTTATAAAAAAGATATGATAGCTCTCTCTCTTTCTCTTCTTCATCATTTGAGGATACATCAAGAAGTCAGCAGTCTTCCAGCTCAATGAGGATGATCACTAGAATCTGACTATGCCTGCACATTTATTTTGGACTTCCAACCTCCAGAACTGTGAGAAGTAACTTTTTGTTGTTAAAGTCTACATTAATTTGTTATAGTAGCCCAAATCAACTAAAACACTATTCCTTGAGGCAAAATATCTATTTCATGTTGAGCAAGCTATGAAAATTCAAATTATATTTTATGATAATTTATATTTGAGGACCTAAATTGTCAACATTTGTAACCAAACCAAAAAGAGGACCTCAACTGGATATTTTTCATGACATGTACATTTCCCTGTCAAAGCTTACTGTTGTTATTTGTGCTAAGCAACAACAGCCTTCACACTGACACATGTAAAAATAAAATTTAACTTCAACTTGCAATATTTTAAATCAACTGTTATTTAACACATTTTTAAAGTTATATATTATTATATTGCAAAAATTTAAATAACATTTTCAATATAATTGACTTTCTTTGTAATCCTATATACTTTATATATTCCAAATATTATTCTTAGTAAAGATCTAAGGGCCTTATCAAATGCCAAGAGGCCATAATATAACAGAAGGGTAAGAAACCTTGATTTTTGATGTGAATTATTTGTTGTGTAAATCATGACATTCACTGGCCTTTGCCTTTATCTTCTCACTCAAATCATTCATTTCCTTAAATCAATTTTTCCTGTTTGTCTTAGTCACTTTCTCATCACTGGGACACAATACCCAATACCCACAGCTTAAAGGAGGGGAGGTTTATTTTGGCTCTCAGCTTGAGAAGTTTCAGTGTATGGTCAGCTGGCTCTAAGAAACTCCATGGTGGGAGGGCCATGTGGTGGGAAGCTGTTCACCTCATGGCAGCCAGGAAGCAGAGAACAAAGGGAGGACCTGGGAAGGGAGATGTACCCTTCAGGTCAATCCCCTGGTGGCTGGTCTCTTCTGACCAGGCCCCACCCCTAACGGTTTATAGGCTACAGTGCCCCTATGATCTAATTGCCTTTCAAACACATTAGACTTTTGCAGGACACCACAGATCTAAACCGTAACACTATTTTTAACACTGTTAAGATATATATTGTATTTTATAAAATTTACTTACTTCCCATGTACAATTTAATTTTTAGTATTGTCATAAAGTGGTTGCAACCATCACCGTAAGTGACTTTGCATATATTTTTATCCTCCCATTAATATCCCTTATACCTATTATAGTTCTTAGCTAATTGTTAGGCATGTTGAAGTTATATTGTAACTCCTTATCCAATTGATTACAGTGCTTTGGAGGTTATCAGAACTAATGTATAGTAAAAGTCCTATAACTATGCCTCACAGCATGGCAGGCATTTTAGAATCAAGTTTAATTTTAAAAGATTCTTATTCAAATTGATTCAGATGAGAGTCATCAGTAGATACAAAAACTAGTGTGTAAATGTTTGAGGAGTAACAAGATAGTTACATACTCTCAAAACATCTTTCCACAGGGCATTTATTAATTATAACGGGTAAGACAATAAAGTTATGCTGGCAAGATATGACAAGACACCATTTTAGCCAAATAATAAAGGTTAATGTCACCAATAATGAGACAAATCAACAGCATTTGCCTAATGTGGTACATTTAGTAAAACTCAGCGTTGTTTCTATGGTATTTTTGCCAAAATTGTGTAAGTTAAATCTAATGAGAAATATCTCACTTTGAAGGATGTCCTATAAAGTACTTGTTCCAAAGGCTTAAAAAAAAACCCTTTGCCTAATGAAATACAAAGAAAGTCTTAGGCCTTCTTTAATATAGGAAAGTACGGAGATATGAAAATTGAACACAATGCATGGTCTTAATTTTGTTGCTATACATGTCATTATTGAAACAATGGTGAAATCTGAATGAGGGCTGTATACTAAGAAATGTTATCATGTCAATGTTAATTTCCTCATTTTGATAATTATACAATTATTATGTAAGAACATATTTTTGGTTTTAGGGAATACACACTAAAGTATGTAGCAAGAAAGAATTCTTAAATGGTTCAGAAAGTGTGTGTGTGGGGGAACAAAGAGAAAGAGAAATTGAAAAAATGGGAGAAAAAGAAATAATGTGAGTATAATGAAAGTTAACACTTGAGTAATCTGGGTAGAGGCTATTTTGAAATTCTTTATGCCATTCTTGAAACTTTTCTTTAAGTATGAAATTTTGTTAAAAGAAAAAAATATATGTAGTTTTAAGTATACTCATAGCCATACTGAACTTCGAAAGTTTTCATACCTCAATTTCTACCTCACTATCACTGTTTCTTGCTACTGGTAATTTTTTTCCCTAGATTTTTTGCTATGCCCTACTTGCTTTTTCATCTGAGAATATGTGCTCTGTTCTTTTGTTTGTTACTTCCCTAGGGCAGATGAATGCTGAGTTTCAAACATATGGGCATTTTCATTTTCTGCCAAACACCTACAAAAAAATGCCAAAAAGAACAATCGTTGTGGTAGACTAAAATAAAGTATGAAAATATGGAAAAGAATGAGTCATATTTTGGGAGTCAGCAGCTTTGGTTGGCCGTTGATTCAATTCATGACCTTAGGAAAGAACATGTCATTGCTTTGTACCCTATACTCCTCATAATCTTTTTCCCCAAGCTTATATTAGAGTGTTGAAATAATTAATTTATGATTGTGTATCTCTTTGAATCTCCATGATTTAGATAATAAGCAGTTACTATGAATAAATATCCCTATAAACAGTACACTTATGCAAATCCTCTTCATATTTTGGTTGTTTTAGAACTGTGAATGCTTTTGATGAAGCTCAAGTATTACCAGCACTGGGCTGGAGATTTAGCTCGGTGGTTCTGGCAGCTGCCTCACAAGTGCAAGGTCCCAAATTTGATCCCTGGTACCTAAAAAAGAAAAACTCTCTGGTAAGTATGACCAGCATTGGCTTTGTGGTATACTTTCTCACTGGAAACATTGTATCATACAATATTACTGAAACCAATAGGATAGAATGCAAGGAATTTATGAAATCTGCAGCATTTTTCCTATTTTATCTTCTCATTTCTTTTTTTTTCTTTTGGTACGGGGGATCGAACTCGGGTCCTTGCGCTTGCGCAGCAGGCAGCGAAACCACTGAGCTAAATCCCCGGCCCTATCTTCTCACTTCTAGATTGGAAGTGTTTAAATTTTTGTCTTCCAAGTTTTTAATCCTCTGTACTAGGTATGTTATCTTTGCCTGCCTAGCGTTTATTCACCACTTTTCTGGCATCATCAAGTTGAGTTTCCCTTAGGAAAGCATGCCTTTCCCAACTGAATTCATATGATTTAGTTGGGACTGACCCAGGAAGTTGGCATTCATAAAGCAGATCCATCCAATCAGAGCAGCCTATGTCCCATCTACAGTGATTGGCTCAGGAATGGATATGTCATACCAAGGACAATGAGTCTCTCTCATGACTCATACTAAAAATTGCTAAAAGAACAGGTGATCTCTTTTCACTGGGACTGCTAAACTACAAGAAGAAAACTTGGTCTTTCTCATTGTTATTGTGCTACTATGAGAGTATTTCTAAGACTTTTTCCATACCAATGTAAAGCAGAGTTGAGATAAAAGGAAGCACTTTCCAAAATGATCATTTAATCACTTAAATTGGGTACGCCTGTAGAGAGATACTGAAGTTTGTTAATGTGGAACAACGTATGCACCCCCCTTTCCTCCACTTAAGTTGGTGAAAGAGCGCTGACTAAAATCACTTGGTATATGTGGCAGAGATAGCTGGTTGCATATTCTATATCCATTTCTACCCTCATTCTTAGTAACATAATCTCAAATTTATCCAAAGTCCAGAGGTACCAGCTTAAAAACAAGCTTGTCATCCTTCTACATGGATAGGTACGTTTATGTAATTAAGTGTTAGCCAATGAGTTATAAGTAGAAGTTACAGGATGGGGTTTGTTAGAAGGCTGTTTATTAACAGAAAGTTTGGATGTGTTATTTGCTCCCTGTCTTTCTGTTTGTTCTTGCTTGGAAGAGGCACATATGGCTGCAATCCCAGTTGCCATGTTCTGACCTTGAGGATGGAAGCCATATACTGAGAAAGGTATGACAGAAAGATAGAAAGACCTATGTTCCTGTTGCCTTTTTGAACCTCAGACCAGAATGGATCATCCACATCTGAACTTCCTTTATGTAAAAGAATAAACCCTCATGTGTCCAAGCCATTGTAGTTCTCTATTGCTAGCAGGTAACAAAATTTCTAATTGATATAATATATTTCTATAATCAACCTCATTGCCTAAATTTATTTTGTGTAGATGTAATAGGAGGAGAAATAGAGCAAGAATATTTTTACTTAAAAGGTAGTGTTCATGGTCAGCCTGGGCAACATAGCAAGAGCCTAAATAAAGAAAAAAGAAGAATAGTTTTCATTCTCTTCATTTTTTTCCTCATTTATGCATTTTAAATGAGAACCAATCAATAATACTGGTTATGACTACCTCAGTGTCTTTTCACATCCTCCCCATATAATGCTGGGAATATTTTGGAAGAGTCAACTACAGTAGTTTGGAGTCAAAGTTTTGCCAATGTGAATCTGTAGACATTTGTAACTTCTTGCCTTCTCTCTAGTCTTACTATCATTGACTCCTTTCAGGCCATCATCACGCAGTCTGTTACTTGAGGCTTCCTATGTCCAGTCTGTTCACTAATCCCAACTCTGCACTGGCATGATAACAACCATCTGTTATACATTCAGGATAAATAATTGCTTAGAAAAGAACTACCTAAGTGAACTAGAGAGTAACCAAAAACATGCAAAAGCTGAAGAGAAGCTGAGGAGTCAACATTTGAAGGGAGGTGCAACAGATGAGGAATAGAGCTAGAATGAAATGAGGTATGGAATCCTGAAAAGACATGGAGGAATATTAAATGCGATTGTTATTGTTGTTGTTATTTGGTGGTTGGGAATGCTAGGCAAGTGCTTTATCACCAAACTATATAGAAATGCATATTTCTAAGTGACAAAGGCTAATCTGAAAAAGCTACATACTGTTTGTATATTTTCCACTATATGACATTAAGAGAAAAGCACAATTCTGGAGATAGTAAAAAGATCATGTTTAAATTATATGTTTAATTTCATGTGTAAATTAAATTTAAAATGTCATTTTTGTCATATTTTATTTATCATGTTTTATGCTTTTAGCTGTAAAGTTTAGTCCACCTTTGTAGAACTAGTAATCTCAATAAAATATTTTTTGAACAAAAGGTTATTGGAAAAATAAATTGAAAGGATGTCATTTTAATGCTACTTCTGAATAAAATAAGTAACATTGGTATCTTTTTGTATAGAAATGAATGAATTTATTACTTTAAATGCATGTTATTCTTTTTGTTTACTAACATATTTTATTAAATAATAAACAGTATCTCTCAGAGTCTGGTAGCTTTTAAAAGAATTTTTTCTCTAGTAAGTTAAAAAAAACAACAAAAAAACTGTGAGCTCCCTCTACTGGCTCTATAGTAGCATATCAAACTAAATTTTGTTTTTATTTAGAAATAAATGAGAAAATGGTTCATGTCATTAATTCAATTTGCCAATATTAAAGAGACCGGTTTTAAGTTGTTTTCCATAGTATTAAAAATGTCAAATTATGCTAATATGCCACTAATATTGACAAGTAAGATTAGCATTTCAATATAAATATTAAAGTTTTATTCAGTATGTGCCTGAACCACTTGATAGAATCCTAACTGTAATATCATGAAAATGTGCTTTAAATAAGAAAATTTTCTACATGCACCACATGTTAAGGAAAATTTCAGGTTTTAAATTTATTGTGACTTTCAAATTGCAGGGACCATAAAACCTGTATGTTGTGTTTATAAGTTAATGTATCATTGATTAAAAATACCATATGTTGGGCCAGGGATTTAGCTCAGTGATTTCACCACCTGCTGCACAAGCACAAGGGCCCAAGTTTGATCCATGGTACCAAAAAAAAAAAAAAA
>NW_004624751.1:21019411-21041005 GCF_000247695.1 Heterocephalus glaber
AATTTAAAAATGTATACATACATCAGGAAAAGAAAAGTAGCATGATTTTTTTTCAACAGATATTTTTTCTCATATGGGGGACCCTAGAGAATGTCGTATATATTGCAGAAAACTACTACATTGTTGGCCCTTGAAGAAGAAATTGAAAATGCAGCAATCTCCCTGACCAAGGTTACCCAAGCAGCAGTTGCTGTACTAATACATGTCTGGAAACTAATGGCCACCACTTTGAGCACCTCTTGTAATTGTAGAGGCCAAAGATAACTTGTATGAATTTCATGATGTATCAGTAAATTTAGTATTAAAATATTTATACAAGTTTTTCTTTACTGAAGTATATATACATTTTTTGGCAGACTCTTTTTTGGCACTGAGTTTTTCATATAATATAAATCACGCAATATTTAAGCTTGTGTGTTTGACTTATTTCACTTAACATTATGTTCTCAACTTTTATCCATTTGCTTATGAATGACTCAAGTTTATCTTTCTTTATGGCAGAGTAGTACTCCATTTTGTATAAATACTATATTTTCTTGGACACACATGTTTAAATATTGCATTGTTTCTCTTGTGTGAGAAACTGAAAGTGTAAATAACGACTAAAATAGATGATAGATTTGGAAAGTAGGAAGAAAAATGTTCAAATGGGAAGGGGAACAAGGGGAGAGGGGAAAGGAAGGGAAGGAAAAGGGAAAAAAGAATAGAAGAAAAAAATGGAAACAAAGTTTTTGTAAATAAGAAGGGAAAGAAAGGTTGAAGGGAAGGGAGAGGAATGAGAGAAAAAAGAATCAAGATATATTATGTACATACAAATTCCTTATAATGAATGTGATCATTATGTATATCAAAGAGACCAAAATAATTAAGAATAAATAAATACAACATTTTCCTTATCCATTCATCTACTGATGGACATACATGCTGTTTCCAAGGTCTAGCTGCTATCAATTGTGCTGAGGCAAACATACATATTTTGATCTTAATACATGTAATTCCAACTAGCTACATAACAAGTGCTTAATGGTCACACATTGCTGGTGGGCTGTGGTACTGGACAGTGTAACTTTAAAACATTAGTGTCTTAAGAAAGCATTTATTTGTGCCTGATGTCTGCTATTCCAGTGTTATTGGTTATTTTCTTTTTTTCAGGTTCTGGTTCCCAAAAGAATAGACTTGAATTTCAAAAGCCCTAATTCAGGTTTTACATCATTACCTTTGTAACAGACAGTTTTGTCCTAAGGAATCAAGAATATCATGTACAAGTGAATCATCTCAAAAGAATATTTATGTGTTCCTCCAGTCTAATTAAAGAACAAGAGAAGGGAAGGATAGGGTACATGCCAAGTTTACTTTTTTCTTCTGATTTTTGGCTTTAAGGATGCAGGCACTTTTACAAAAAATACCTGTTGAAAAAGAAAAATAAAATAATACCAGAGAGACCCTACAAGCTGATCTCCAGGGATTAGATATATATAAGCATGTAAACAGCTACTTGTTATAGAATCCCAAGGTGGAAGTTTTTGAATCTGCTTTCTCTTAGGGATAGCTTTCTTGAGGTATTTATCCATACAATGGCTAAGGAGTGCTGTATCTAGTATATGAATGAACCCCAGGATTCTTGACCCTCATTCTAGGCTGTCAGAATCTTATCCCAAAACTGAGTTTTATTCTCTAGTGTTCATTCATTCAACATATATGGAAAACTTAGTATATACTATAAACTTCTTTAGGCACTAGAGATATAGTTGTAAATAAGATAGACAAATTCTAACCAGTCTCTAAGGATTTCCCAGAGATTTTTTTTGTTTTGTTTTCTGAGTTTCTCTGCCTTAATATTAAAATTCATTTTTATTATGGAAAATTTTATACATATACAAAGCTGAAAGAAATATAATTTTCCCCTACCATTCAGTTTCAATAATAATGGACTCACAACCAGTTTTATTTCACTGATATTCTACTCTTTCCTCATATCCTGTTTCAAATTATTTATACCATAGATATCACATCATTTCACTGATAGATGGTTTTTTTTGTACAGGGGATCGAACTCAGGACCTTGTGCTTCTGAGGCAGGCGCCAAAACCACTGAGCTAAATCCTCGGCTGATAGATGGTTTTTAATATTATATTTTTCTCTTCCAGATACTGACATTTATACTTTAACCACCATCATTTGTGGCAGCTTGTACAAGACTTAGTATGTGGCTGTATGTGTGCATGTGTGAATAAACACTTTATGTATATATGCATTTACATCTTTTTTGTGTTATGATTACTAGCCACCATAACCATATTCATAAATAGCAGCTCCACAACACCTTCGAACTGGAGATGAAATCACTATAATTAATTAAGGATATAAAAAGAGTGCTCACTGAGGAGTTATTGTCTCTCAAGCCCTTTTATACCAGAAATATTCTGGTTCTATGACAGGCAAATTACAGTATGTCTTCTGATAACAGTTTATATCATCAGCAATTGCTAAATATTTCCTCTTGAATTACTATGACATACCTCTCCACAGCAAGCATTATTTTTCTTTGCTAGTAAGCAATCTCTGATTAGAAAATATATTCCCTTTCTTAACTTGGCCTTGACATTACTTTTTTTTTTAGTACCAGGGATTGAACTCCAGTCCTTGTGCTTGCACAGCAGGTGGTGAAATCACTGAGCTAAATCCCCGGACCCCCTTGACATTACTTTTAAGGAAATAACAAAAAGGTATTATTATGTTACAGAATGATTTGCTTCCTTTATTTTTATTCAAAATTCTGAAATTTAATTAAGCTTTTAGAAGTAGGTGTGTGTGTGTTCATGTTTTTAATTCATCCTGCCACAGTAAAAAACCCCTCAATGGCTTCCTATCATATTTTAAATAAAATCCAGTCCAAACTCCTAACATGACCTTCTTTTACCTCTAACTACCTATAGCCATGCTGCCCTAACTCCAAGTTTGATACTCTCTGTCCCATCTCTCTGATCTTCTTTAAGATCCTAGGCTCTTCTTGACCTCAGAAACATCCCACAAGTTATTATGTGTGCCTGAAATGCTCTTGTCTCTGCTTCACATGGCTAATTTCTATTCATTTTTCAATTTTTTTAACCATTTAAATATCAAACCCATAGAGAAACTGTGTATGAGCCTTTCCAGTTTAAATAGCTATAATGGTTCATATTTCCCTCTATTGTCTTCCATAATATCTATCATAATTTATAGTTATATATAGTTTTCATGATTTGCAAAATGTCATCTGTCTCCACTAGGCTATGCACTCCATCTGGCCAATAATGTCATTTTGTCTACTACTATCTTCTCAACAAGATGTACTATATCTGAAACAGAGTGCACATCCTGTAAACATTTGTTGGACAAATGATTTTGAAAGATTCAGCAGAAAGATTTGAAAATAGTAAGTAAAGAAATTAACCAATGAAATAAAGTATCCAAGGAGGTGAAATAGCATTAAGTTTAGAATATTAGACGGAAAATAAAGTACATATGTATAAAGTACATATATATAAATGTCAAGTGCTAAATCAATGATAGTCTTAGAAAGTAAAAGGCTAACTTAGAATGATTATCTTGGGAGAGATCATATTTATTTTGAGGTGGCCATGAATGATTTCAAAGAAGTACTGGGGCTGAAGGGATGGTTACATTTTATTTAACTATTTGTTTTAATTTATAAAAACAGAATACGCCAGATGGGTTGTGTTTTAGGTTGGGCTCTCTGATGAGTAAAAGTTGAGATGGAGTTAGAAGTGCAAAAAGGTTTACTGGAGAGTAGGACCTGTCAAAGGAAAAGAAAGGAAACAGGATTAAGTAGAGGAGCCATTAGACTGCCAGTGCAGGCCTGACCAAAGCTTTTGCTATTCCACAATTGAGCAGGTCCTTTTACTACGCTTTGCTCAGTCTTTTGCTGGGGATAGGGATGGGGGAGAGGAAATGAATATAATGTAATCTGAGCTTGAAAGCTGAGATGAATTTAGATTTAACAATTGGAGGCTGTTGGTTAGCTACACACCTTGAAGTTGGACAATGATTCCTTTCCTGAGGGAGATCTGAGCAGTGCACCACTGTGACTGCCACATACTATAGGATGTCAGTTAAATCCAAATCAATCCATAATAAAATGAAGAATTTTTTTTTGCAGTACTACAGTGCTGGGGTTTGAGTTTAGGGCATTCACACTGAAATACATCCTGAGGCCTCTTTGTTATTTTTTAAGAAAGGTGACTGTGTTAGTTACTTTTCTCTCCTTGCTGGGACAAAATATCTGACACCCAAATTTAAAAGGGAAGGGGTTTATTTGGCTTACCGTTTGTAGAAATTTCAGTCCATAATAGGCCAACTCCAAGGCAGGGATGACAAACAGGCATGGCAGAGCAGGAACAACATGGTAAACACAAGGGAGTAAAGGTTACAAGAGAGTTAACAGCAGCTGTTATCCATATCTTATTCAGACTATTTAGGGTGGGTAGCACTCACACCCTTAATCCTAGTGCCCTTGAGCCTAGCATTGCACCATGAATCAATTCTAGCTTCACACACTCTGTATCAGGCCTATGACCACATGAGGCTTTGGGGGGACATCCACACCCAAACAATAACAGTGTCTTAGTTACTTTTCTCATTGCTGAGACAAAATACCCAACACCCAAAGTTAAAGGAGGAAAGGCTTATTTTGGCTCACAGTTTTTAGAGGTTTCAGTTCATAGTTAGATGCACCAAGTCAGGGTGGTATGGCACAAGGGCATCACAGAGGTTACACAGTCCATGGCAAAGTAGGGGAGGCAGAAGGCAGCAAGCAATTGACGAGTGAGCCCACTAGACCTCTTTCAGTTCCTGATATTTTATACAGGATACTCACCCTTAATTTTAGCATCACAGTGAATCAATCCTAGCATCACATCCTTGATTCCAGCATCACATCCCCTAGATCCAGCCATCTCCAAAAAGCCCACCCATGACTGCATGAGGCTTTGGGCAGGACATCTAGACAGGAGCCACAATATTAGGTGTTAGCAAGTTTCTAAGTTGACCAGACTAGGCTTGAAATTGTGATATTATTATTTCACATTCCCAGAGTGAACGATTTTTTGACAATCTTGTCCTAAATATTTGGAACACAACAGATTCCCATTTAGCCAGGTTAAATTTAAGGAAAAAAAAGAGCAAAGAGGATGGATTTCACCCATTATGCACTAAGATATTCTATGATAAAATGGTAAATAAAAACAATGTGGTACTGATACAGCCATAGATTAGTAGGTCACTTGAAAGAAATCAGAACCAGAAATGTGGAAGTATCAATGTATAATAAATGGCACCACAAATCAACAGGCAAGGGATAATCCCTTGAGTGTCATTATAGAGAAAAACTGGTTTCCCATTTAGAGAAAAAAATAAGCTAGATATCACCTTTACAGCACATATAGGAGTATGTTCTGGGAGAATAAAGATCCAAACGTAATTCTATGGAGAGAGTACAGAACTGTAAAAAGAAACTGAAGCATGTACACAATATTTTTGTAATCTTGAAAAGCAGATTGAGTTTTTAAACATACTTTAAAGCATTACTGAGACTAATGTGTCCATAGATTAGGAAGGAAGACTCAAAGAACTTAAGGAGAGGCATATACAGAAAATACTACTGGGATTAGGGCAGCTAAAAGATTGCTTTTTCATGGTAAGAAAAAATCATAATGAGACAGCGGTCTATTAGAAGTTATAACATATCAGGTGTCTTACCTATCTGAAATATTTTCTCTGTCTCTGCTAGGGATGATTTATAGTGCCATTGGCCATGAGTTCAATATTAATGAACCAACAATATATCTTTAATAAGGTGCCTTTAAATAGAAAAATAAATGAATAAGGAGAACTGACTATATGTATCGGGGGCTATTCTTGAATCAGGGGATTCAAACCAATAGTTTATGAAGAAACAAAATCAGGAGACTGGTGTGGTAGTGCACACCTGTTATTCCAGCATTTGGAAGGGTGAGGCAGGAGGATCGCCACGAATTTGAAGCCAGCCTGGGCTACAAAGTGAGTTCAAGGGCAGCCTGGACTACATAGCAGGACTGTCTGCAAAATAAAGCAATGTGTGCTATAATAGAAGCAAGGTCAGACTGATGTGAGAAAAACTCAAAGAGCTTCTTCAGAGCAATAAGATCAGAGATAGATTTCTAAAGGTGATGTTATCTGCACTAAATACTAAATTTTGATTGATAAGCATGAATCCATCAAATAAAAAGGAGGAAAACATATTTTGCGATGGCTCAGTTTAAAGAACACACTTCTTTCATGGAACTCAAAATCGTTCAGGTTGGCTGAAGCAAAGACTGAAAGCTACTGAAAGCAGTTTCTAGGCAAATAGAAAACAGTTTGATGTATGAAAGTAAGGCATCATATGTTAAGGAATCTGTTATATACGGAAGACAATGTGGAAGCTGATGAAGATTTTAAGAAGTAACATGATTAAAATTACTATTAAAGGCAATGCTGATGACAATTGAAGATGAACTGATATGGGGTAGCCTAAAAAGCATGGATATTAAAATTTGTTGCTACTGTTTAGGGTGTTTAAGAGAAGACTTTAAACATGACAATAGCAGAAGGATGGGTAAGGTTTGAGCAGTCAGAGAAAGAAGTGGAAGTCCTCTCTGTGGGACATAACCTGAACAAATCAACTTACTTGCAGTCTGTAGTTCCTGACAGAAGCTTTGAAAGGCTGCAGTAGAGTATCAGAGTTATAGAATAGTTGGTGATGAGGCTGAAAGTATTAGTGCAGTTGGCCTGTGGCAAGGCTATACAACAAAATATGATTTAAACATTCCCTCAGCAATGTTAAACTTATAAATTTTATTGTACTATATGTAACATAAACCTTACCACTTCAATCACTTTGACAGTACAACTCAACGGCATTAAGTATATTCAAATTTTTGCACAACCATCAACACCATCCATCTGCAGAACAATTTTTATCATTGCAAACTTTTCATTGAGTTTATACTCACTGAAAAAGAACTCATTTTCCTTTTCCCTGCCTCCATGCACCACCCTCACTCCTGGCAATCAACATTCTTTCTGTCTCTATAGCTACTCTAGAAACCTCATGTAAGTGGAATCATAAATATTTGTCCTTTTGTATCAGGCTTATTTCACTTAGCTAAATCACTTTAATCAACACTCTGGTAATTAAATAGCTGGATTCTAATTTGCATGCTATTCTAGATGCTACATTATAGAACAAATGTCTAGCTTTGTATTTGATAATCTTTCCACTTAATGCTTAAGGATACGTCACTCTAACAAATTATAAACTCAGTCCATAAGGACAATTTTGTTCATCACTGTCTCCTCTAAAGAGCTATTATTGGTCTTCTTACTATGTCTTTAGATCGGGAATTATTTTCATTCCACTACTTTAGATCCTTTGCAAAATTCCACAGTCTCTTAACGACAGTATATAGTAAATAGAACTCAAGCCGGAATCAAACTTCCTGAACCACCAAGGAGAAGGGGTTAATTTGGGATGCTGATATGGCAGCTATCTCTTTTGATACAAGGTGAGTTCTCTGATATAGAGCTAAATCTGCTCTAAACTAAGAAAATTTAAAGGGGGTTTTAACGTAACAAGTTTAAAGGGGGTTGTAAATTGAGAGCTGTCAGTTACTTCACTTTTGTCTTGCGGCACACCTAGGTCATTATAGCTTTGCTAACAAATCGAGTAATTTTGGACTGCACATTAGTTCTGCAGAGGTATAAATGGGTCAGACTGGCCTAGCCTGTGTTTACCAATCTTGTCCACATCACAGCACACACAGACTGGGTTTGGCACTTTTGGGGCAGCAAAGGTAAATTGGAGGCGGCACAACGAAGAACATAAACTGCCCGCAAGAAGCTCTCCATTTCCGCAGGTTCGCTCGGGGTGAAAGTCCGCGACGCTCGCACAGAGGATGAGCTGCAGTTCTGGCAGATTCTGAAGTTAGCAGTCTTTCTGTCCTCGTAATAAAGTCTTTGTCTTTAGTTATTAAGAGAATAAAAAAAGAGACCAGGGCCGTAAGACACGCAAAAGCGCACAAAACAAACCGTAGCACTAGCCCAGGCTACCCTCAAACTTACGTCTCTTCCCAGCAGGCTCCAGGAGTCACCGCGAGACTTTAAGTCTCGCGAGATTTATCGGCCGCCATCTTCTTGGGGGTGCTGGGAGCCGGGGAGACCCCCCGAATCGTTCCCATTGAGCTCCCTTTAGTCTTCATTTTCCTCACCTTTGCCTTCTCTGCGTTACCAACAAGCACCTAGACCTGAAGCAGAGAGAAATCCGGGGTCTAAGCGCGTTTAGCGCTTCCGGTTCGGGAAGACTCGCTGGGGGAAGGGGAAGGGCCCAGGCAAACCGTTGCAGCCAGAGCTTGGGCCGGGGTCTGGGGAGGGGGAGCTTCTGCACCCCGTGGATTCTTGGCTTGCGGTGGACCCCGCGGAGCTGTTCGTCCAACAGGCCTCGCGGGAACCTGCCACCGGTGCCTCCCACCGCGGCCCACGCGGGCGGCGGGCGGCGCGCGGAGAGGGGGCGGGGGCAGCGGCAGAGGCGGCCGTAGCGGCCGCGACCTGGGCGGTTCGAGGAGTGACGGGCCTCGGGGCCTCTTTGGATGGTGTCTAAAATGATCATTGAAAACTTCGAGGCACTCAAGTCCTGGCTCAGCAAGACTCTCGAGCCCATGTGAGTATCTAGGGGATATCCGCAGGGGTGGCCGTGGTGGATAGGCGGACACTTAGGTGTGTGCAGTTTCCCCAAAGTGCTGCGGTGGAGGCCGAAGCGCTGAATGGAGGTTCCGGGGCTATGTTTGCTCCTGCTCTTCCACGCTCGCGCCCAGGATATAGATGACCCTGAGAGTTTGAGCTGAGCTGTATTTTATCACTGTGTTGTATTTAACACCGAGGTGATCTTTGAGTTCTGTGCTCTGGTTTCCCCGTTATATGTAGACCGACACCGAACTCCCCCATGCACGTTTATTTTCCGAGGGCCTCAAAAATCAGTTTCTTTCCTTTTAGCGAATCCGAGCACAATCCCCCGTGTACAGACTCTTACCTTGTTTCTTTAAATGAAGTGAATGGCCTTTATAAGGATTAGAACAGCACTAGTTTAAATCTCTCATATTTCACCTAGGTACAATCCCTGAAAGAAAGGCCACGTCTTCCATGTGCCATCTGGCTGGCGCATCTGCACCTCTCTTAACTGATTGAAGATGTAACAGGTGCCAAGGTGCCCAGTAAAATTCCCTTTTCCCACCAACACGCTGGTTCATTTTAAGAGGAGGAGGAAGATTCAATCTTCGTCCATATGGAATACTTACCAGTTTTACTTGAAATGATGTATAGATCAACTGGGAATGGGCGGGGGGATTAAAGTTCTGAAATGTCTTAAGTCTAAGGCCATACCACCCCGAACGCGCCCAATCTGTCTTAAATGTCTTAAATTGAAAAATTTAGGGAATGTTTTAAGGATTTATTTGGTAATACAAGATACATCATGGACCAAGTGCTTTATGAAACTTGGTTGAATTACAGTAAACAACTTAAAAATGCAGTGGGGAAAATCAGTTACTTAATATGTTTATTACTTTTCTGCAGTGTGCTGTGGGTGGCTTTGGGAGTAGAGCTTTTAAATTCCAAAGTTGACAAGATGTAATCAACAAGTAAAATAAGACTATTTCAGAGATGACTAGAGCTATGACCATTGTAATAGAGGATCATGTAAGAGTTTTTAGAATGGGAGTACTTCGTATATGATGGTCAGGGAAGGCCACTTAGTAGGTGACATTTTAGCAGCACTTGAGAAAGAATCATCTATGTGAAAATCACAGAAAGAATGTTCTTTGCAGAATGAAGAGTAAATGCAAAGGTCCACTAGTAGGCATGATCATGGTGTGTTCCTAGGAAGAGAAAGGAGACCATTGTGGCTGCAGGAAGCAGCCTTGTGGTGGGGGACATAGTGGAAACACATGAAGTTGGGGAAGTAGTCAGGGGCCAAATCCTATAAGATCTTTTAAGTTATGGCCAGGAATTAGGATTTTATTTAAAATATAATGGAAAGATAATGATTTAAAGCAGGCAAAGGACTGAACTCATTTTAACTCTCCCTGTTTTGTGAAGACTAAGGGGGCAAAATAAAAGAGACAGTTATTCTAAAGGGTATTGTAGGCAGAGATGTGGGTAATTAGCATTACAGTGATGGTGGAGACATCACTGTATATATTTGGTGGAAGCAAATATATTTTACAAGTAGATTTGATAGATAGGGAGGTGAAGGAAAGAGAAATCAAGGATGATGCCTGCAAAGTTAGTCTAAGCAACTGGATGGATGATAGAAGCTGCTAGGCGAGAACAGATTGAGGGGACAAGGGAAAGGTAGTTGGTTTTGGTTATTAAATATGAGGTGTGACATATCTAAGTGATGTTAGATGTATGAGTTGAGATGAGTCTAGAATTCAGGCTAGAACCAGAGAGATGTGGAGTGAAGTACATAGTATTTAAAACCATGGAATTGTGGGAGATTTCTTAGGTAGATGTGTAAGGAAGAGAAGACACCCAAGACTAAGGTAGGAGGAAAGCTGGGCTATATGTTACTAAATCAAAGAACAAATGTGTGACAGAAGAGGGGAGTTAGCTTTATGGGATGCTGCAGAATAGATGAAAAAAGATGGAGGCACCTAAGTGGCTCTTAGATTTGGCAAGGTGGAGGTAGTTGGTAATCTTAACAAAGTAGTTTGACTCAGGTGGAATAGTACAGATAGCAGTTCTATTCAAGAGGGCTGGAAGGTTTAGCCTAGTGGTATAGGGTGTGCTTAGCATGTGCAAGGCAATGGGTTCAATCCCAGTGTCACCAGAGACACACACACACACCCACACACACACACACGAAATTCTATTTCCATGGACTGGAACAACTGGGAGTGTAGCATAGAAGTTGAGAGGGAGGACTCCAGAGCCTAAAGATTAACTTTGAATTGTGTCTGTCCCACTTACCAGCTATAATATTATAACTTAACTCCATACCTTTGTTTCTTCATCTGTAAAATGGGGAAAATAATGAATATATATTAAGAAAATATTGGAACATTGCCTAATCTGTAATTAATGCTTGATAAAAATTAAGAAAACAAAACTTTGAAAAATGTTTTGGGTTGAGATAGCTTTCTTTTTTAGCCATTTATTTTTTAAATTCAAAGAATTAAAGAAACAAGTTTCAAATCAGCCTTAGTACTATTTCCTTTTTTCACTAACCTAAAATATTAAATCTACTTAATGTGTATGCTTCTAATTTTTCGTTAGCTTAAAAAAAGGATATTCTGTGTATCAACCTATTCAGATGGCTGTAGCACCTCAGTCATTACTGCTGTGATAAGTGAAGCACTGCTAGTAGAATTTTAGACTACTGTTGGAATTTTGATTGATCCTTTTCTAATGTGTGTTACAGTTTTATTCAGCCATTAGCTAGGCATGGTGGTGCACACCTATAATCCCAGTATGCTGGAAGCTAAGGTAGGAGAATCTCAAGTTCAAGCCCAGGATGGACAATTTAGTGAGACCCTATCACAAAATTAAAAAATGGCTCAGTATGTAGCTCAGTCTGAAAGCTCTGGGTTCAATTTCCAATACTGAAAAAAACACAAAACACAAAAAATCTGTGTCCCCATCTTTTCAATTGCATTGCATTTCAGATATATTTTTTTAGTTAATGACTTAAAAAAACTGAACTCAGTTATTCAAAATCAGTGGTTTCTAGCCTTAGTTTTTTATCTAAAGGGATGTTACTGCTTTTTTGCCTTAAGTACTTCAGCCCTGTAATTGACAAACTATACTTGTTTGAAGGAGGAACATACAAAGGATCAAGGATAAAATATAACTTGAAATTTATATAGAATTTTTAGCTACTAATGCTAGTAAAGTATCTCCTGGTTTTGGACTTACCCAAGTTTTGAGGACTTTAACCTACAATATGCTAATTAGAATGCTAGATATTGGGGAAGTGATAGGAAACAAGACATAAAATGATTATTTTACTACTGTTAACTATTTGGCAGGGAAAATGATGTGAACAAGTAATTACAAGACTGTTGTGAAGAACTCCAGAATGTCAAATATATGTCTGGGAAGGTCAGGATATGTTTTTCTGGTGCTTTCAGCTTGGAAGGATGAGTAGCAGTTTGCTGGGGCAAAAGGATGGGAATAGAGATTTGAGAAATTGTGAAAGATTTGTAGGTTTTGAAGAACAGCTTGTATGAAGGCCCTAAAAATAAGAGAAAAAGATGTCTTGGAAGAATTGAAAAATTGAAAAAAGCCAAGGGGCCTGGCATGTAGCTCAGTGGCACAGTGCCTGCCTGGCAAGTGAGAGGCCCTGAGTTTAATTCCTAGTACCAAAAACAAGAAAAAAGAGCAAAGGAAAATAGCAGTGGATAGCTCCAGAGAGGAGCCAGATCACACAGGACTTTGTTGAGTCATGTTGAGAATTTGGGATGTTACTGAAGGAGAGAGTGGAGCCAGTTTTAGGACAGGTGAGTTTTCAGATGGAAGGGATGTGGGGTGGGAAAGCCTGGTTGTAGTTTTCAGCATGAAATAAGTCTGTCAGTCTGTATTTTATTTGATTGTAAGTTCTGTAATTGTATCAGTGTTCTGAGTTTTCCTTTTCATAAATTATTGAAAATGTGGGTATTGTCAAATTAGTTAAGATTGATTTTTTCATCTTAGGCATTTGCTTAGTCATACTTGCTAACTACATGTTGGTTTTTTTCCTATAACACTCACTTTTTTTGATAATTTTATATCAAAAACTAGCTCTTTTGTTGTAGTTCTTTTTTCTTTGAACGAAAAGTTTTCTACTGTACTGTATTTAAAAACATCTTTATGGGTTTGCACATCACTAACATATTAATAGTCAGGAACTTTTTCTTTTTACCTGAAGGGACACCTTAAGATATAATCAAACATTTAATTTTTCAGAAAATAAAGTTGAGCTAATGATAGGATTTAATGATGTGCCCATAGTCTTTATTTTAAAATTTAACTGTAAAGAGTAAAATACCTAGTTTTTTGCTTGAGACTGTATAGTGCTGTGGAGGTACCTAGTATTGTGTAGTGAAAAACAAGCTTTCGTACCTAGCTCAATGTTAAAATGAACCTTACTTTTCCTTGTTGGTATATCAAGAATTTTGCATGTTTCTGCCTGCAGTTGAAAGGATTGACTGAGGTACATACGTATTTAAAAAGCTTACCTCTTATCTCCTTCGTTAAATACTGGTTGATTAAAAATAGGTCATATTACTATTGCTACTGTTACTAAAGTTACACGAACTACTGTTACCACTGCCACTTAATATTTACATGCATTGTTAAGTGTTTTGAATTACTTCCAAGTTTTATTGTTAGGACAGTGAAGCATGAAGTTAAGATACATACTTGGTCAGTGATTTAGTCTCACACTTTTTGACTCTAGAACCATGTATGTTCTCAATTTACTACTACAAGATAATGTTTTCTATTTCTGTGTCCATTGGTCCTGTAACCCCCCCCCCCCGCCAACTCAGGACCTTGAATTTGCCAGGCAGGCGTGACACCACGGAGCTACATGCCTGGCCCTGTTTTCTATTTCTGTATACTTTTTTACTACTTTGACCACTTTCTTAAGGAACAAAGTTTTAAAGCGTCATTATTTATTAGTACTTTAGCATTTATGAAAACTTGAAGTTTTTGTAATATGTTCCCCTTCAACCTACACTTGTTACTCAGAAGTACACCTTTCTCACTATATTACAATGTGTATTTGTTCCTGATGTGGAGGAAGAATTGTTCCTTTGTGTTTGCAGAGTTATCTTTTTACCCCCAAACTTTTCATTCTGTTTGTGTCTTGATTTTTTTCCCTATCTCTGGCTAGTTTTAGCAGAGTGAGTAAATTTCCCTTCCTTAAGGAAGGTTAAGCAACAATAGTGGCAAACTTTTTTAAAAATTATACTTTTCTAATGACTTTCTTGCCAGCTTTGTTTTCTTTTCAGTGATAAATCTTGAAATGTAGGAATAGCCCATTTAATTCATTTGCTCCTGTTTAATTTTTAATGCCTTTTAATATACTGTAGTTTCTCCCTGTGTATATACAACCTGAATTGCTTACCTTGTACCAATGAATTTATGCTTATTACATTCAAAAGCTTTCTATAAGTTTTATATTCTTTGACCTATGTGTATAACAATGTTGGTAGTGCCTTTTCAACTTCATATTTGCCTTGAATCCATAGTACTTTGGCTTTCTTTTCAAATCAGTCTCTTCTTTAATTCCTTTTCTTGACTTCTAGTTTTTCAAAAAATTGTTGTGATGTGTGTTTTTTTCTTTCTCTATTTTGTTCCTTACATCTTATCTATTTCTGCTATCGCTTGAATGTTTTGTCTCCTTCAAAACACACAGTGAAAGTTAATCGCTTAAATTACTTTAATTGGTCTCTGCTTTTACAAAAGGACAGATTTGGCCACCTTTTGCCTCTTTGCTCTTTTGCCTTCTGTCATGTGAGGAACAATGTTGGGATTGGAATTGCCAAACCTGGTGTCGTGAATTTGGACTTCCTATCATCCAGAATGGCTGAAAAGTCTGTGTTCATTATAAGTTACCTAGTCAGTGGTATTTTGTTACAGCAGTACAAATAAAATGGACTAAGGTAAATCTCATGGATAGTTTCTTTTATAGTCCATGCTGTTGGTTTTTTAAAGTTTTTTTTCTGAGTGTGTGTTCCATATTGGTTCAAAGTTTTATTAAAGACTCCCTTCCCTAGGATGTAAGATATACTTGCACATTTGCATTGAATTTCAGAGCTTGTTAATGGATTCCACCTGAAAACTTTGTTTATTTTTTCATATAAATAATCATTCTTCAAAGGTTGGAGCTCTTATCTTCAGTTGCCAATTGTATATCTGCCTGGATCGTTCATCAGAATTTGAAACTAGGTTTCTGCAAAGAAACAACTAAACCCCCAGCCCCCGAAGAAACATTCTCTGGATTCACTTACTATTTCCGTTCAATTTCTTCAAATTCCCCATGCTTAAAATTTTACATTTTGGGGCCGGGGATTTAGCTCAGTGGCTACACCACCTGCCTCACAAGCGCAAAGACCTGCGTTTGATTCCTGGTACCAAAAATTTTTTTTTTTACATTTTAGCTTCTCTTCCTTCTCCTCATCCTCCATTCACTTCTACAGACACTGCTTAGTAGGGAGCTCATACTCCTTATCTAAAATCATTACAGTTTGTTTCCTGACAAATTTCCCTATCTCCAGTCTTTTTTCCCTTCCAGTTCTTTTAACATGGATCTCATACTTTCTAGTTTGGCTTTCGGAAAGCTAATGAGCATTAGATTATCTGCCTACTTGTATCTTCTTACTTTTTATGAATGTTAATTTCAGCAAAGCTGAACTTTCATTGTGGTTCTTCATATTGTTTATATTGATTCTTTTTTCCCCCAAATTATTTATTGAGTACTTATTATATGTTAATAATTGTGTATTCATTGAATGTGAGCTAGGTTGGGGGGCAGGATGGAAACAAAGTCTTTGTAAATAAGGAGGGTTGGAGAGGTTGAAGGGAGGGCAGGGGAATGGTGAAAAAATAAGAACCAAGATAGATCATGTAAAGGTACAAGTTCCCAATGATGAATGTTAACTATATAGTATACCTAAAATGTACCAATAAACTTGATGAAAAAAAAGATTATGAAATTGAATCTCTGCAAGCTTAAAGTAGCATACTCTGTTTATAGTAAATTATGGTGACAGGATCTAAAACAAGACATTTGATTCCAGGACCTTGTTGTACATTATGATTATGGCCTATTATCATTTCTTTTGTTTGTATGCGTTTGTTATGTATATATGTACACGTACATGTATGTATGAATTATATAAAAATACGGAAGTAAAGGTCATATGTAATCTATTTCTTTGAGAAAGCTATCTGATCTATCCAGCTGTAAGCAGTGACTTCCCACAATATCCTTTTCCAGCACTAGTTGAGATTGTGATGAAACTCATCACTTGAACACTTGAGATCTGTTACTTTGTGATTCTTCCTGAGATGTTTTACTCATAGACAAACAACATTTTGTAGTTTTCTCTGAGGTATTACAAATCTTTTGTTTATATTTTTCCCTGGCATGTGATGTTTTATAAGCTGCATTTTAAAAGTTCATACTCTAATTTTTATTATAAACTATAATTGATATTTGTGTACTGACTTTGTCTTCTGTAAGTTTATTAATACATTTATTAGTTCTAGTAGCTCTTTTGTAGATTCTGTAATACCATAGTTTGGATCTTAAGTGTTCCCTAAATGTCTGTGTGGTAGTTTTGGCCCTCATTGTAGTGCTATAGGGAGGTAGTGGAAACTTTTAAGAGGTGGAGCTTAATAGGAGGTCCTTATGTCATTAGGGATTGTGCCCTCAGAAGTCATAGTGGGATCCCAGCCCTTTCTTCTTTCTTGTTTCCCAGCCACAAAGCAAGGTCTTTTGTTCTGCCCTATGATCTCACCATCATGTGTTACTTTGCCATAGACCCAGAAGCAGTGGGGCCAATCACACATATTCTGGAACCTTCAAACTGTGAGCTAAAAATAAACCTTTTCTTTTTATATGTTGGGTTTTTTTGGTATTTATTATAGTAGCAAAAAGCTGACACATACAGGATTTTGTATTACCAGTCATGTCATCTGTGAATAATGGTAGTTTTACTTTTCTGATTTTATGTTTTCATCTGTTTTCTTACATTGGCTAGCAGCTCCAGTACAGCATCGAGTGGACATCTTGTTTCTCCTAGTCTTAGGGGAAAGAGATTTAGTGTTTCAGTATAATTGATACTACGGGTTTTAAAAAAATTTTTAAAAATGTCAGGTACAAGTTTTTTTCGAGAATTCTTTTACCAAATTGAGGAAATTCTGTTTTTCCTTATTTACTGTTTTTGTCATGAAAGAGTATTGAATTAAACTAATTTTTTTGCATCTATTGACATGATCATATTGATATTTCTCCCCTTTTTTGGTTAATGTGGACGAAGGGTTGATTTTCCTATCAGCAGGGTTAAACCAACCTTGTGTTTTTGAGATAAATCCTGCTTGGTCATGATGTATTATCTTTCATACATACTGCTGGATATGATTTGCTAATATTAAAAATACAACTTTAGGATTAATATTACTTTTCCATGAAGCCATCTGAAACTAAAATTTCTGTGATGGGAGGTATAATTACAAAGTCAGTATCTTTAAAAAGTATAGTGTATATAAAAGTATAGGTATTCTGCCTGTTGTGTCAATTTTGACAGTTTATGAGTTTTAAGGATTTTTCTCTTAAATTCTCAAATTTATTGATGTAAAGTTGTTTGCATTTTAGTCTTATTTACTGGCTGTAGAATTTATTGTGTTCATTTTCTCTTTTATATATCTGCCGTTGGTAATTTTGTTCTTTGTCTTGCTCAATTTTTATAGCAGTTTGTCAGTTTTTTTCCTCTTTCTATAAAACACAGTTAGCTTTTGTTTTTTCTGGTTTTTCCTTTTGAGACAGGATTTAGCTGTGTTGCCCAAGCTGCCCTTGAATGTGCAGTCCTCTGCCTTAGCCTCCAGAGCAACTGAGATTACTTCTATGCTTGACTTTTTTTTTCCAACCTGTTTTCTATTTCAAATTTTTATTTGCTGACCTTTTTCTCTCTTTTTAAATTTCTTTTTATTTATACATGTTTGCACTACATAATTGCATTTCTTGTGCGGAGTTGGTACATGTACATAATACATCTTAATTCCTTTTTTCATCTTCTCCCCCGCATCTCTTGACAAGACCCTTTCTCATTTGAGAAAGATCTATCTCCCTGCTTCTTATAATCTGTCTTTTATTTTGCTCTTTATTTATAATTTGAGTTTCTCATGTAAGAGGAACCATGTGATATTTAAGCTTGCATCTGATTTATTTCACTTAACATTATAGTCTCAAAGGTCATCCCTCCCTCACCCCCCCATCAAACTCAGGACCTTGCACTTACGAGGCAGGTGCGGTGCTGCTGAGCTAAATCCCCAGCCCTTCCTTCCATTTTTCTATAAATGACTCAAATTTATTTTTATGGCACAGTAGCATCCCTTTGTGTATAAATACTACATTTTCTTTATCCATTCACCTGTTGATGGACATATAGGCTGCTTCTAAGATTTAACTATTATGAATTGTGCTGCTGTAAACATGAGTATGCATGTGATGTCTTTAACACTCTTAGAAACATACCTAGAAGGGGAATAGCTGGGTCAAATGGAATTTCTAGTTTTAGTTCTTTGAGGAATCTCCTTACTGATTTTCATAGTTGTACTAAGTTACTGGTTTTGTTTTCTTTCAGCTGTGTTATGGCTTTGTTCCATTGCCTCTGTCCTCTTGTCTTTGATGAGAATTCAGATGTCATTTGAGCTTCTGTTTGCCTGTATGTAATGTGTATTATTTTCCTTTTACTACCTTTCAGATTTAGTTCTTTTTCAGTAGTTTGACCAATGTGCATAGGGATGAGTGCATGTGTGTGTTTGTTTTATTTATGGGTTGCCACTTTTTTTTGGTGCTGGGGATCAAACTCAGGACCTTGCACTTGAGACAGGTGGCGGAACCACTGAGCTAAATCCCCCACCCCATGGGTTGCCACTTCATATGTATGTTTTGATGTCTTCCATCATTTCTAGAAAGTTCTTGGTTGTTATGTTTTCATTTTTCTACCTCACTTTTAGTGAGACTTCATTCACTTGTATATTTGATTGTATGATCCTGTCTTAGAGATCTCAGATACGTTCTGACAGTTACATAGAAGGGTGATCTTTGCTAGTTCTCTGCACTGCTCCCAGAACTACTTTGGAATTTTTAGTTACTAAGTGATGAAGGGAGTGAGTGTTACCTCATTTTGAGGCTTCAGAAACTTGAGATTCTAGTCTGTCTTGATAGACCATATGTGACTTAAAAATGGTTTAAAGTTTTGCTGATGCCTCCCATCTGTGGCAGATTTTTCTTCTTGACTTTTCACCAAGGATGATAGTAACCATAGGTTCTTTCTTCTTATTCAGGGCTTGTCACTTCGTGATGTTTAGTTAGTTCATTTGTGTGTGTGCATGTTTAGTTAGTGCATTTGTGTGTGTGCAGATCTTTAGAAAAATACCATAACTTTGTATTTTTAAAACCCAGAAGAGAAACTGCTAATGTAGGTTTAATGTGCATTTGCCATATGACTTAGGTTGAGAAACTTTTCTTAGGGTTTAAGAGCCATACATACATTTGGAGAGAGCATATACACAGGTACACACGTGCACACTTTTCTGTCAGTTGTTCATACTCTTCCTAATTTCTCTGTTACATTTTTAATTTTTTATATAATGAAATCTAGAACGAATCTGAAAATTTTATATAATGAATAAGTCCTTAATATGGCAATTTTACCCTTAGGGGAGAAGATTTAAAAGGGGTTGGGGGAGAAAACAAATAGAAGAAGAGGAAGAGATTAGAAGCAAAGCTGGAGGACAAACTTTAGGAAACTGGTCAAGAGGACAGGTGGAAAAGAGAAAACAAAAAAGCAAGAACAGAACAACAACAACAAAAAAACCTATAAACTGTTCAAACAAACAGAAAGGAGGAAAAAAAGAAGAAAAAACAAAAAAAAAATCCAAGGTGTGTCTCTGCTGTCACTGATAGACAACGTGGTCAAAGTCCAGAGCCAAATTGATTAATCCCAGCAAGACAGCTGCAGCTTCATGGTGGGGTAGTTGATAATCCCAGCCATCCTGCCCCTTTAGTTCCTCTGAAGTTCAGGCTAGTTTCTGGCTGTGAGGCTGGAACAGGATTCCTTGAGCCTACCATAGTCAAAGTGACTCCTGTGGACTTGAACTCAGCACCCACACCCAGGCACCTGGAGCCACTAGATAGGGTCAGCCCTTATCTGTTCTGAATTCCAGAGCTCATTTGGCCCCTCTCCAAGATGGCTACTGGCCAATCGCCTTCTCCTGGGTGATGTCTAAACCTGCGTAACTCACCACTGCTCTGTTCCACTGGTGTGTTTCTCCACGGAGACCTCTGGGGTCTCCAGTAGTCACTGTACATCTGTAGGTTTGGCCAGCTGTTCCCTCCCCAAGTGTCCAGTTTCTGGGAGAGAGCGCTGCTTACTACCTTCCTCCTCTTCATTCAAGTTTCTCTCTTCACTCTTCCTATAGTCTTCAGTTCTCACCTCAGATCCTTCTTGGGTCCCAGAGACCCTCTTCCCTCCTTCTCCGTGCTGCTCTGTTCCATTGTCAGGACACCAAATTTTGGAGAGGCTCTGTCACTGCTGCTCACTACTCTGCCATCTTCCCAGAAGTCCCTCAGTTTTTGATTTTTAAAAAAGCTGACCTGTGAAGCTCTTTCCCATGTCAGAAATTGTGATATGGGCTGCAACTTTCTCTTCCGCATACTGACATTTATTTATTTGTTTGTTTTGAGACAGGGTTTTGGTATGTATGTAGTTTGGGCTGGCCTTGAATTCACTATGTTGTCAGGCTGGCCTTGAACTCCTGGCCATTCTCCTGCCTCAGCCTCCCCAGTGCCTGGATTGCAGGAATGCACCAACACACCTGGTTCCATACTGACATTTATGTTGGTCCTGTTTATGGTAAAAAAATTTTTTTTTCCTCACCATGTTCCTCTGGCAGGCCTCAGTCTCCTGTATGCAAGTGATCCTACTTGGCTCATACTCCTGAGTATTTGGGCATGTAACACTGTGCCCTAGCTTGGTAATTTTTAAAAATTTTTTTTATAACGTAGAAAGGTTTGTTTTTATGTAGTTGGATTTAGTATCTTTTAGTTCATGGAGTTTGGATTTTGTGTCATAGACAATACGAACGTTTTCCTGTTCTGAGACGAAGATATTGATGATAATGGTAATATAACAATAGTTATTACCAGTCATCCTTACTGTATGTCAGTATACTAATTGACTTACCACAGTTAATGAAGTTGAATAAATGTTTGCACACTACAAATTATATCATGCCATAATGAGCCAGAAATTGAAGGCAGTCATGCTTTGTCTTTCAGAGTTTTCTAGTGGTATCATCCATGTCCTGTATGATCTTGTTTTTAACACTTGAATCTTTTAACCACCTGAAATATATTTGGTAGTTGGATATGAAATATGGATCAAGCTTTATTGATTTATTGTATTGAGATATATAGTTATTCATATACAAATGACTGCCTAATCTGTTTTCCTAGTGCTTCAAGATGCTACCTCATTTATATACTAAATTCTTACTTGTATTTGGGTTTATTCTAGGCTTTTAATATGTTGTGTGGATTTATGTATGTTATTCCGCATTTAATTTTTGATTTAAAGTTCCTGGTAAGGCTCAGCCCCTATTAATAATAATCGTCATCAGAGTTTACCTGTAATTGCTTGACTCTCTCCTAGCATTTTATTATTAAACAAAATCAAATTACAGAAAAGTCTTTGCAATACTAGTGATACATCCATCACTTAGATTCTGCCATTTATTATTTTTTTAAAA
>NW_004624751.1:21041105-21074662 GCF_000247695.1 Heterocephalus glaber
TTTACAAAGACTTTGTTTCCATTTTTTCCTTTTCTCATAATTTTTCCTTTCCCTTCTTTCCTTTCCCCTACCCCTCCCACTTCCCCTACTACTTTGGACCTTTTCTTCCTATTTTGCATTTTCAATTATTCATTTTAATCATTGGTATATTTTAGGTATATAATGTAACATTCATCATTGGGAATTTGCACCTGTACCTAATCTATCTTGGTCCTTATTTTTTCCCCCTTCCCCTGCCCTCCCTTCAACCCCTCCACCCCTACCTATTTACATAGACTGTTTCCATTTTTTTCATTTTCTCATATTAATTCCATTCCCTTCTTTCTTTTCCCCTACCACTCCCACTTCCCCTCCCCCTTTGCCCCTTTTCTTCCTATTTCACATTATCTATTACACCTTTTAGTCCTTATTTACACTTTCAGTTTCTCATACCAGAGAAACTATTCGGTATTTACACGTGTGTGCTATTTATTTTAAGAGTATTGCCTCAGTGTGAATCCATTTATCTACAAATGTCCCTAATTTCTTGTTCTTTATGGCATTTTATAAGAAAACCACATTTTCTTTATCCAGTCTCCAGTTGATGGTCACTTGGGCTGTTTCCAAGTTTTAGCTATTACAAACTATGCTGCTATGAACATGGGTGCATATATATCACTGTGGTATGATTCTTTTAATTCTTTTGGGAAAATACCTAGCAGGGGAATAGCTGGGTCAAGTGGGACTTCCAATCCTAGTTCTTTGAGGTATCTCCATACTGATTTCCACAGTGGTTGCACCAGTCTGCGTTCCCACCAGCAGTGGAGCAGGGTTCCTCTTTCCCCACATCCCCGCCAGCATTTGTTATTGGTTGATTTGATGATAGCTGCCATTCTTTCTGGGGTGAGGTGGAATCTCAGTGTTGTTTTCATTTGCATCTCTCGAATGACCAATGATATTGAACATTTTTTCATATGTTTATTTGCTATTTCTACTTCTTTGAGAAATGTCTGCTCATTTCAGATGCCCATTTTTGGATTGGGCCTTTAAATTGGGAGGTCTGGTTTGCTTAAGTTCTTTATATATTCTAGATAGTAGACCTTTGTCTGAGGAAGAGCTGGTGAAAATTTTTTCCCACATTGTGGGTTGTCTCTTCACACGATTCTACCATTTATATTTCAGTGTATTTGTCAATCTGTGTTCTCCTTTGATTTCATTTCAAAGTAAATTTCAGACATCAGTGCACTTAATGTCTAAAATATATGCATCATTAAAGTTCAGTGTTGATTTAGGTTTTTCTTTTAAATTTAGAATTTATATACAGTCAAATGAACATAAATATTTTGACAAATGCATTCCTTTTTGTGATTCAAAATGAAGTGAAAGAACATTGCCATTACCCTTGAAATTTTCATTAGTCTGCTTCCCACGCCCTCCCCCCGCCCCCCATCTAGAAGAAAATGACTATTTGGACTTTCCCACTCTATATACTGTACCTAGTATTGCCAGATTTAGAACTTCATATAAATGGAATCACTGGGCATGCATTCTTTTAAGTAAGCCTTCTGTTTACTACTTGAAATAGTATTGAGATTTTACATACATCTGTAATTTCTTTTTGTTGCTGACTAGTATTCAGTTGCTAAAGTCATGCTATATAGTTAATAATGCCAGTGCTATTTTTTTAGGCCCGATTAATTCAGGTAACACAATTTCTTGTTAAATATTTTTCCTTGAAAATAATAGATGATTGTCTTAATAAAGATTTAGTTTGGTAACATAAACCAAATGTGACCCCTTTTTGATTCTCATATAGATTCAAGTTAGGATGTAAATAGGACTGTAGTTAATGTAGGTGTATACTTTTTAAAAAATAGATGGGATCATATTATTGTATGTTACCACAAGTAATATATCAGGTAACACTGCCCATCCGCCCATAAGAGTGTATTATTAGAATCCTTGGCTGGGAATTTAGCTCAGTGGTCCCGGCGCCTGCCTCGCAAGCATAAGTTCCCGAGTTCAATCCCCGGTACCAAAAAAAAAAATCCTTTCCAAAGCCTCCATAGTACTTCATTATGTGAATATACTGCAGTTTATTTTAGTAGTGCTTTATTTTTGATATGACTCACATTAGACTGTTTTCTGTTGCTTTAACTGAATAATACAAATTGGATAATGTATAATGAAAAGTCTCACAGATTTTGAGGTTGGGAAGTCAGTTAGAGCCTCCTTTCTTGTGAGGATTTTGTAAAGTTCCAAAGCAGCTGATGCAGGCACCTCATGGCAAGGCTGAGCAAGCATGCTTACTTGTGTTCTCTCTTCCTGTTTTTATGAAGCCATTAATGCAATCAGGAGAGCTCCATTATCATGACCTCATTTAATCCTAACTAATTCCCAAGGCCCTACCTAGTTCTGTCTCTTAATACATACCTCAGAATGGGGATTAAATTTCAGCATTTTTTGGCAGGGATATTTAGACCATAGCAAACCATTACTTTTTAGGGGAAAAAAAATTAACCAGTTTTTTAAAATTGTTAAATTTTTGTTGAGAGTTAAAAATTGAAAACCACAAGTCTTTAAAAAATGAAAAGTAGTGTCCTCTTCACACTTCCCACTCTTGCCCATTTAGTATAACATGTAATTTTTATATTTTTAAATGGCCGAAATTCAGTGTTACTATGTGGGCATAACATGGTTTATATAACCATTTTGTTCTTGTCATTTATGTTTTCTATTTTTTGACTATAATTCTTCAATTCTTCCTCATGTAGTTTTTCTACATGTATACATACTTTATTCTCATTAGTAGGATTTGCTGTCTCCAAGTCAGCTAATGTTACTGTTAGAGACTTTTTTATTATTAAAAAGAGGATGTTTGAAAGCTAGGGCAGGTTCTTGGTTCTTTAAATTCAGAAGTTCAGATAAACTTGTTTCATGGTGTCATATATTGCATTGCGGCCAGTAAATCCTCTCATTTTCCTATCTCAAAGAACCATTTTAAAAGAAGTAATGGGAGATAGTTTGTAAGTATGAATTATACAAAGTTTTCTGTGGTTTTTTGTATCCTGCTATTTCAGCACTCTTCATGCTATACTTACTTTCTTCAGTTACGGTATTTGTTTTTCATTGAGTATTGGCATTTATGGAATTTTAAATAAAATTAGTTATAAATGAAAAACATTTGGATGATTACACATCTCACATAAACATTCATATGCATTTCAGCACATTATTTATTTGTTCCTTGAAACAGTTTTGTTTTTTTTTTGGTACCAGGGATTGAACTCAGGACCTTGCACTTTTGAGGCAGGCGGCAGTATCACTGAGCTAAATCCCCAGCCCCCTTGTAACAGTTTTAAGTGTAATAAACCGGTAGTTTAAAACCTACCTTTTGGGGGACATATTTTATTGGAAATTGTCTATATGGTTGCTATAGTTTGGACCTGGAATTTCCCTTAAGGCCCATATGTTAAAGCCTTGGTCCCAGACTTTAGTGCTACTAAGAGGTGGTGGGAGGTCTTTGATCACTGCGGGGCTGGGGGGGTGGGGATGGTGGTGGTGGTGGTGGTAGTGTTAGTGGTGGTGGTGGTGGTAATAGTAGTGGTGGTGGTGTTTGCCCTCAAAGGGGATAGTGGGACCCCTGCTCCTTTCTCTCTCTTCTTCACTTCCTGGCTATGAGGTGAGCACTTTCATACTATTATTAAAGGAATATAAAATTTATTGACCACTATTCATCATTATTTACAATAAAGTAAACAATATACAGTAGGTTAACATTCTGACTACTACAGTTATTTTCCTGGCTTCTGCTGAAACAGTAACTTGAATGCTGCAAAGATTGAGCTTACATGTAAGGAACAAGTTGGGGTCAAGAAAAACATGCAGGTCAGTAATTTAGATTACAAGTTTGTTCACTCATTTATTCTAGCAAGTCCTAAACTGAGCACCTGTAGCCACTCAGTAGATTTCCATGACCCAAGTCTTAGACATCCACGAATCCTAACTTTTGAGTAAAAATTTCAATTTGTTGTAAAGGAATGGGTCTTGAGGAATCTTTAATATTTCCTAACAAGTCTTTAGTTAATTCAAACAAATCAGGTTTTGACTAGTTACCTTATTTGGGTGGGGAAGTTGTTGGTAATGGTACAATTTTTCTTTTCAGAAAGTTTGCAAGCAAACTGCTGCATTTTTGTGACTAAAGACGTAGATATCGATTCTGATATGGCTACTTTGAAAATACCCACTTTAAACTGTCTAATTAACCACAGAATAATGTATTTAACTGAAAGATAAGAGCTTCAGGAAAACTTCAAATTAACTAAATGATTTATTTCTTAGGTTGCTGGGGATGATGGCATCTCAAACATGGGCTTATCACCCATAGTTTTTGTTTTGGTGAATGTTTAAAAACAAAAAACATTTACGTATTTTATTTATACATATACAAACAAAAAACTCAGAATGGGGCCCGGAATTTAGCTCAGTGGTTTCTCTTCTGCTGCGCAAGCTCAAGGACTGGAGCTCGATCCCCAGTACCAAAAAATAAACAACTCAGAATGGTCCTTAAGCATGTGAGCCAAAAATGAGTTCTGATTTTGACTATGGACACTTTCCCCAACATTTAGAAGAGCAGAGGAAATATATAAGGCTATCAAATGCCTTTTTCTGATAAAGAAAGCAACTACAATGATAGAACTAGGTGTTTTATATTTGTAGTCATTAGTACTGTTTCTGTTTGATAATTCTGCTATTTCTTGGTCAAGAAAGTGTTTTCTCTCACCTTTTAGTAACAAAGGGAATGATTGCCTCAAATCTCTTTTTAATTAGATAGGATGTAACTAAAGTGATGGCCCTTGGAAACCAGCCTTTTCTCAGAAAACTCAACTCTTCAATATAAATTGGGATTTAAAAAAACCCACACACTCACCTCAATGTGGAGTTTAGTTGTGAGTAGCCATGTTGCTGTTCTAGTGTTTGTTGTTGTTGGTTTTTTTTTTTTGAGAGTTCTGTGGTATGATGTTATAACTACAGCTATCTGTGCTTAACTTGCCATGCGGCTGACTGCTCTTTGCATTGAACTGTACATATTTTTACTTTGATTTTGTGCTCTATTGGGTCTTTAAGAGTGTTTGAATTAGACATTTAATAGATAATTCCTTAGTAACTTCTAAAATAGTAGTTCTCAACTGTGGTGTGAGAATTCATGGGGGTTCCTAAATTTTTTGTGGTATCTTGTTTTCTTTTTTCCCAACTGCATGTGTAAGATCAGATTTCCTTCATGGACTTCCACCAACACAACAGATTGAGTGTAAAAACAGATGTAAGAATCTGTCTAACTTCCTGTATTAAGCCATTCATTTAAAGGTATTTGTAGTGTACAGTTAAATTAATGATAAGCATTTGAAGTAATTAGGAGTTAGATTGTGTGATGTTCATGTTTAAATATGTTTTGCTGGTCATTTTATTTTGTACAATGAACTGGTATGTAATAATTATTAATGAATGACTGTAATTACTATATACAAATGATCTTTTTTTGCCTTATTTCAGTAGAATGAAGCAGCACACTTTACTGTAGCAATTAAAATATTCAGTGTATTTTTGCAATGAAATTTAGGGGTTTTTTTTTTTGGTACCGGGGATTGAACTTGGGACCTTATGCTTGCAAGGCAGGCGGCAGAATCACTGAGCTAAATCCCGGCCCTGAAATTTAGGTTTTAAAAAGAATAACCCAAAACACTAAATATAGAACTGTGACTTTGATGCAAATTAGATTTTTTTATGAATATAAAATGAAATTTGGGTAGGAATTGACGTGGGTGTATATCCGTATTCTAAAGTTACTGAGTTAACATTTAAATTTAATTTTTAATTGCCACTACCACCTCCAGCTCCACCTTGGTTTGGGTTAAATTCTGTCAGTTATCTTCCACTGAATTTCTAAAGCCTTTAAAAAGCTTGAGCAAAATAAAGTTCTTTTTGAAATATTGTACCTAGAGTGTACTAGCTTTATTTTTTTGTCTCATTGCTATTTTAAAATCCTAAATTATAAAATACAGTAATATGAATGTGTTAGAGTTAATTGCAGCCTTTATTTTAGGGGCAGTTTGATTCATGTTATTTATTACTTAAGGAAATTAAGTTCTTTGGGGATGTTTTATTATTAACATTTGACTTGGCTTCTGTAACTTACTAAGTTTGTTATACTTACCTCTTCATGTGTAGCTGGAAGAGAGTAATCCCCTTAAATAGTCACATCTGTACTTTCAAAAGTTATGCATGAAGCTGGACTTCTTCAACCATACTGTTTTTAAAATAAAATGTAATCTTACTAGTTTCATACTTAACACAGTATATTCAGAGATAGATAAAGCTTCATTTTTATACCTTTAATCATTTTGTGAATGACTTTATAGTAATCTACATATTTAATTTGCCAAAGGACACTGAGATTGGAAATCCAAATGTTTATGGATATTACTTCATTTCACTGGAATCTTTTTCATGATGTGTGTCAATGAGGCTCTTACTCCAGGCCCTTGCTGTTGAGTTTTCTTGGTTTGGGTTGTCTTTTTCCCAGATAGCTGTGAAGTGTGCTTGCTTTTCATTCAAATCTCTGTCTAAATTCAATTGTCTGTTTAAATGTCTCATCATCAAAGTCATTCCCAAATGAACTTATCTAAGATCCTGTATTTGTATTTCTTCTCTCTCTCCCTTCCTCCTTCCCCTTTCTCTCTTCCTGCTCCCCTCTACTTACACATTTACTCTGAGTTATTTTTCTTCAAAATACTTGTCTACATAATAGTATATTGTATGTATATATGTATCTGTGTTGTCTGTCTCCCTCTACCCCCAGTGTAAATTCTGTGGGGCTAAGCACTTTTTTTTTTTCAAAATTGTATCCTCAAGACCTAAAACAGTGTCTGACACAGTAAGTACATATTAAATATTATTGAATAATGATTGTGATATTTGGAAGATAATCATCAAACCCAGCATAGTCAATTATTTTCTTATTTTGTTCATTAGAGTTTATGAAGATGAAAAATTGTCCCTGATAGAAATGAGATAATGATCTAATGAGATAGATTTGTCCATACATTTTCTCTTACAATACTCTCTCAGATACTTTTAGGCCCAGAGACTACACATGAGTAGTTCATTTTCAAAACTTTGTTATTATCCCCTTTTTCTTGTGATTTATAAAGAGATTTCAGTCCCATTTCTCAGTGGAGGATGGAGTATAGCTCCGACAAGTTATGTGTCATTCAAATCATAAACATGTCCAGTGTAGTAGCAACTAGTATAGTAAAATACCTTATGAACAGTGTTGGTGGCCATGGAAACAGCTTTCTAAAAGTAACCCCTTACTGTCTGAATATAATTTATTTTGACAGATAATTTAAAGTTTTTATTTCATTATCTTTGCATAGCAAGTTATTTCTAAATATTCAGCTAATGTAGCATTGGTACTTTGAATTAAAACAAGTGAAAAAAAGGACATGTTTTGTCTTCCCGTGATCCATAACATTTTGGTACATTATTGGTGGCTCAGATTATTTTGTATTCAGCTGTAGTTTGGAAGAACATAACTTTTGTTTTCAAAATATGCCAATTGCAGTGGAATGATGTACAGGACTTAAGAAAATTTGCCTGTCAGGTGCAAATTATTTGTTTTGATAGTAAATGTAAAATTATAAACATTGATTCAACTGTATAATTTGAACTCTAACAAATTTTTAAAAGTGATCTGCCTTTTAGACTACCTCAAGTACTTAGAATTTTAGTAGATCGTAGCTTCTTTTTTTTCCTCTCCCTGGTACTGGGTATTCAGCCAGTACAGAGCTTTATCCTGAGCTCTTTTTAATTTTTTATTTTAAATTTTGAGATAAGATCTCAGTACCTTACTAAGTTGCTTAGGCTAAACTCAAACTTGGTATCTTCCTGGCTTAGATTCCCAGAGTTCAGGGATTATAGGTGTGCACCTACACATAGAGCTGATACAGGTGATAGTTTATTTCTTCTTCTTCTGGCTGTTACTGGTTTTTGAATTAATTCAGATTACTTCCTGCAGGTGTGCAAAGATTGTTCAGCAGTTCTATCTTGCACTTTTATCAAACTGTAGTTTATAGACAGTAGTAATTATAGAAATCACAAGTCTTCCTTCAAAGTTTTAGCTGCTAACAATTTAATTTACTTTTTTAAAATTTTTGGTACTGGGGATTGAACTTGGGACCTTGCACTTGTGAGGCAGGCGCTGGAACCATTGAACTAAATCCTGGCCCTTAATTCACTTTTAAAGTGTCCTATTTTTAAAAAAATGTTACGAGTGCTCGCTTCTGCAGCACACGTACTAAAAATAATGTTATGAGAATGGAGTAGATTTGGTGTTTGATTAAGACAAATGGAAAATTACAAGTCATTAGAAAGGCCATTAGGAAGCTAAGATGTCCACCTGGCACTCACCAGGGGCCCATGTGGCTTAGTCTGAGAGAACTGGTGGGACTTGGTCTTGATATGCACAACTTCTGAGCAGCCCAGGTTACAAGTAGATGTGCAGTCTCTCTGCTATGCGCCACCCTCCTTGAGCACTCTTAAGAGAAAGGGCCCTGATCACTGACTTTCTTTGAGATGCATCCTTGGAAAAGTTTCAGAGTCTACAGTGCCTTGTGCCTTTTTGTGTTCACTTTTAACTGCTCACTTAGCTGGAGAGTACTGTTCCTTCACATATTGAGAGGTAAGCAATTCTTCATTTTTCATGTGTTTGTATCAGTTTTGCCCAGAAATTGTGATCAAAGTCAGAATATAGTATTGAATGAAATGTACTAATTTCTTGCTCTAAATCAATAAAAATGTTACATGGAAAAAACCCCTGAAAATTCATCACAACAAACCAGTGTAAAACCAATGTAGCATTTGGACCCAGTGTAGAGACTGAACAGAATAGTATTCTAATAGTATTTATTATCTATCAAAATGATTTCTAATAAACTGAAGAATGTTTAGCTTGATGTCTAGTTAGATTGATTTTTAGTTGCTTGTGCTTATTCATGTTACGGTCTCGTCTGTCATATAGTATTACTAGATTGTCAGAAGTATCTTCATACTTATTTCACCATAGTTACCATTTTCACACTCATTAGGAGACAAAAAAGTAATTTATCAAATTATTTTGTCTATATTTAAAAGAAAATGTTAGTACTGTATAATGAAATAAATATTTTACAGAAAAAGGTTTTTTTTGTTGTTTTAATCTCTTGTACCACTGAAATGAGGTCCCACTCACCTTTTAGGTTATAACTACTTCAAGTCTTTGTAAGTAAATGGAACTGGATTTCTGAGAAAAGGTGACTGATGATTATTGAGTAACAAATTACCCTGAAACTTAGAAATATAGTAGACATTTATCATCTCATGGTTTTCTTTGGATCAGGAATTTAGGAGCAGGTTAGCTGGCTTTTTCTTACTCAGTTCTTCCCAAGAAAATTGCAGTCAGGCTGCTTTTTAGGCCTGTAGTCTGTGGGACTATAGAATCTGCTTCCCAGCTCATTCATATGGGGCTGTTAGCTGGAGACTTCATTTCATTGTACATAGCCTAATGTTTTCCATTAAAGATGCTTGAGTGTCCTTGGAGCACAGCAGTTGATTTCCCCAGAACAAGGGTTGAAGAGAGTATAGAGGAAACCACAATACCTTTTATGACCTAGTTCCAGAAATAAGACCATAGCATCACTCTAGCCACAGCCATAATTTGTGTTAAAGCAAGTCACTAAATCCCATTTTCAAGTCGGGAATTTAGGCTGTACCTTTTGAAGAAGAATTTGACGATGTACTTTAAAATCAAGTGACATAAATTAAGTATCTTATAGCATATATGATAAATATTGTATTTGTTTTCTATTTTTAGGGACTAGTTCTCAACTCTATCAGACTTTGCAGCCTTTGTAAACAAACAGCAAAGCAAAATAAAAAGTTGAATCAGGCCAGTCTGTTCACTTGCAATCATGTTTTTCTGTAGATGATTCTAATGTGCAACCAAAGTTATTCACTGTAAGATGTACCTTTTGATTCTGTGATACATGTTACTGTTATATTTTTTTGTAAGACTGTTATTATCCAGATGTACATAGGAATTGAGATGTTTTGGTATATTATCTTTCAGTATTCTCTAGTTTTTAAAGTTTGTTTAGCTTTCTTTTTCTTTTTCTTTGCTTTGTGGTACTAGAGAGTGAACCCAGGGCTTGTGTACCACTGAGGTACATACCTAACCCGTTTTATTTTGAGACAGGGTCTAAGTTCCACCAGCTACCTTGGACTTACTATCTTCATGCCTCAGCCTGCCAAGTAGCTGGGATTATATGCATGTACTACTGTACCTGGTTGTGTTTATTATTTTATTACGATTTTGGCAATAATGTAGATGATGTGTAATATCTGTTTTGTGTTTATTATTAAAGTTTCCAACAGTTGTTAAAGAGCATTAAAATGAAGAATGACATACCTAATCTAGCACTCAGGAGGTTGTGGCAGGAGGATCACTGCAAGTTCAAGGACAGCTTGGGCTACATAGTGAGTTCAAGACCAACCTGAACTACATAGTGAGACCCTGCTCTCCCTCCAAACTAAAATAAGGGATTTCATATCAAATATCATGTATGTATGTTTTTTCTCTAATGAACTAGTTATCCTTTTCTCTGCTGTTCATAGTTATCTCTGTATTGTGATGCCCTACTGTCTTAAACACACACACATTTGTCACTTATGTTGCTGATGTGAAATTAAGCCATTGATTTTTGGCTGCCAAGTTAGGAAATTAAATTTAAGCTAGGTGGGATTTTGCAGAGCTGTTAAATTAAAGGAATGGTGGAAGAAAAGGTGTAAGTACAGGAGGTTGAGGAATTAAGAGGCTTCTTGAAATGCAGTAAATGGTCTTTGAAGATTAAACTAGACAGGATAAAGGATAAGACAGGTAGTTAGAGGAACTGTTTGGGCAGCAACTAAAGCTATAGGGAGGTGGAGATGTGGAGAGTTTTTTAAAAAGTAGTCTTGTAGATAGTGGCTATAACTCTAGGTGTTACAGAAATAAGTAAATTGGAGGTCTGATTTCTCTGTACATCATTATAAGAAGGAGTTTAATGTAGTGGTTAAGAATATGGGCTTTGACCCAATGCAAAAATGGTCATCTGAAATAAAAAGATACTTCTCAGATGAAGAATTAGAAACGGCTAATAAATACATGAAAAAATATTCAACATCACTGGTCATTCAAAAGATGCAAATTAAAACAATGCTGAGATTCTATCTCACTCCAGAAAGAATGGTTGCTGTAAAGAAATCAACTGATAACAAATGCAGAAGGGGCTGGGGAGAAAAAGGAACGCTTCTCCACTGCTGGTGGAAGTGTAGACTGGTGCGACCACTGTGGAAATCAGTGTGGATATTTCTCAAAGACCTAAAACTAGAGGTTTCTTTTGACTCAGCTGCACCTCTTCCCGAAAGAATTAAAAACATCATACCACAGTGGTATATGCGCACCCATGTTTATAAGCAGCACAGTTTGTAATAGCTAAATTTTGGAAACAGCCCAAATACCCATCAACTGATGAGTGGATAAAGAAGACGTGTTTTTTATACAACGGAGTACTACTCTGCCATAAAGAAGGATGAGCTTCAGACATTTATAGCTAAATGGAAGGACCTTGAGACCATACTCTTAAGTGAAATAAATTGGATACATGTTTAAATACCACATTGTTTCTCTGGTGTGAGAAACTGAATATGGAAATAGGGAGTGAGATGTATAATGGATATTGGGAAATGGTAAGAAAGTATTCAAATGGGAAGGGGAATGAGGGAGAAGGGAGGGAGAAAGGAAGGAAGCAACAAGAAAAAAGTGAAAATAGGAAAAAAATGGAAACAGCTTTTGTATATAGGGAGTGGAGAGGGTTTGAGGGGGGAATGGGATAAAATAAAAAAAGACAAAAAGTGATGGTGAAAAATGGTAAAAAAATAGTATGGACTTTGAAGTACATGTTTCAGGTTTAAATCTTTAGTTCATTTACTTAAAACTATGTGGTCTTGGGAAATCTGCATAGGTTTTTTTATTCCAAGCTTCATTTCTTATCAGTAAAATGAGAGCTTTATAAAGTGTGTAGAATTAGGAACCCAGTTTATGGCACAGACCAGGTTTATAAAATACTGGTGGTTAACAGTTGCTATTTTATTATTTACTCTGACTTGTAAATTGATAGTTAAATACAGAACAGTATAAAAGTATCTGCTTTTGAATTGGATGAACATAGTTAAAAACATTGTTGCTCATATTAAGACCATTTTCGTTCTTCATGTGGCTGATCACTTCCCCCACATAAGTAACTAGTACTTAATCCTTCCACATATGTATTATTCAAACATATAATCTGGGTACATGATTTTTTTCTCTCGTATACATAAACAATAACAAGCTTTATAAACTTGTTTTCTAACTTGCTCTTAAAATTTGACAAATTGATTTTACTACTATAACAAAACTTTTGTCAGGTTTTTTTTTGGGGGGGGGGTACTGGGATTGAACTTTAGGACCTTGGGCTTGCGAGGCAGGCAGCTGCACTACTGAGCTAAATCCCTGGCCCACTTTGTCAATTTTTTGTTTGTGTCTTTTTGCTGTACGTCATTCCTGTGTGTGGTTTTAACTTTTCCAGTCTTCCTTAAATGGGCAATTGCATGTTTTGATTTTATAATTAATATAATAGTAAGTAGAGTTGTTGAATCAGATTGCGTTTGTGACCTTAACATTGTCAGGCTATTTTCCTTATGGGTTACCAGTTTTCTTGTACTGCTTTCTTTCTCAGTCTTGCCACCAGAATAGGATTTTACTACCCTAATAACCAAAAAGTGTTTTGTGTACCTTAAGTTTGGATGTCTGTTACAGATGAAGTGAAATTTTTACTTCTATTCAAGTGTCATTTTTTTTCTTTTTTGTGTGTATATATCCTTTGTCTATTTTTCTATTAAAGTATTGGTGTTGGCCAGGTGTGGTGGCACACCCCTGTAATCACAGCACTTGAGAGGCTGAGATGGGAGGATTGTTACAAGTTTGAGGCCAGCCTGGGCTACATAGTGAGTTGAGGGTTAGCCTAGATTACATAGTGAGACCTGGTCTCAATAAATAAATAAATAGATAAGTAAGTAATGATTTTAGTTGATAGAAACTCTACATAATAGGGGAGTTTGCCTTTTTGTAAGAAGTTAACTATTTGAGTTTTTTTCTTGTTTTTCTTTTGACTTTCATTCTGAAAAATTTTTTTAATACAGTCACATTACTGTAGTGAGGGATGGATTTGTTTCATAACTCAAAAGGTCTTCATTACTCCAGTTATAAAATAACTCATTTTTCCTCTAAAAATTAATGGTTTCATATACTTTTATAGTTTTGTACTTAATTCTAATATATGGATTAAATTATGAATCCAAGTTTTCTAAAAAGATAACTGCCAAGTTGTCTGAATACCATTTACAGTTCATTTCTTTATTGATTTGGATGCCATCTTAATAAAACACAAATTTCTGGTATGTTTGGGTATATTTCTAGGGTTTCTTTTCTGCTATTTAATTAATAGATGTTTATGTTTTTAAGAAATGAAGTTGGGTGTGGTGCCTGTAATCCCACCACTCTCAGAGTGAGGCAGGACGATCAGGAGCTTGAGCTGGACAACTTCATGACTTAGTGAGACACTGCCTAAAAATAAAAATGTACATGAAAAGGACTGAGGATATAGCTCCACGTAAAGATCCTGTATTCAGTTCCCAATACTGAGAAGGGAGGAAGGGGAATGAGGGGGATGGATAGGTGGATATAAGATACATTGAAGAGAAAAACATGTCTTTAGTACCTTCCGTGAGCCAGGTGCTTTTTATATATATTAAATCACTTAACTTTTTCATTCCAAGTAACTTTGTAACTGGAATTTATAGAATGTGCAGGTATTTATGGTTAAATGTCCTTTAATACTGCTTTTTTTGTTTGTTTAGTTGTGATGCAGATCCATCAGCCCTAGCAAAATATGTTCTGGCTTTGGTAAAGAAAGACAAAAGTGAAAAAGAGTTAAAGGCATTATGTATTGATCAGCTGGATGTATTTCTTCAGAAAGGTAAGATCTTTGGTTTTAAAGTACTATTTTACTTTAAAAAGTTAAAAATTAGATTATCCAGAGTATTGAAGGAACTTAGTTAAGAGATGGACTGTAATTGTAACAAAGCTGAAAAAACAGTATTATTATTATACTTGATCTTAGCCAAAAGGCCAAGAAGCAATTACACAGTATTATTATTGATTATATCTAGAACTTAGTTAAAATGGAAGCTTTCTCTCATTAATACGCTTATTCCTAAAAGATGCTGATTTCTTTATTTTTTTCTTTCTCTTTTCTTTTCTTTTTTTTGAGACAAGTTCTCAGTCAGGCTGCCCTTGAACCCACTGTGTAGCCCAGGATGACCTTGAACTCACTGCAGTCCTCCTGCCTCAGCTTCCTGGGTGCTGAGATTACAGGCATGCACCCCTACACCCAGCTATTTTTTCTTATATAATTAAAGAGTTCAGAAAACGATATGTTTATTTCAAGATAGTACTGGTTGGGAAGCTACTTTGAATTTTGTGTAGCATATTCTTTTCAACTTTTTTGTGCTTTGCCCGCATCTAGATTATTTGCTGTTAAATACCGGGTGAGCTGTGTGGAAAAGACTGGTCATAGCTAGAAGTGACTAACTGCAGAGGCTCTGGCCATTCCAGTCTCTACCATCTTGAAAACTGGATGAATGAATCATTACCATGGAACTTTTGCCATTTTGCACTGGTTGAGAAGCTGTTGATCTTAGTATTATTTCTGCATTTATAATAGCCAAAGTATATTCGATTATATTAGAGGTCTGATGTGTAGAAGTAGGGAATTAATATCCTCTAAAATGTTTTTTAATCTGTTGTTCTTTTTTGTTTAATTTTTAGAGACACAGATATTTGTAGAAAAACTTTTTGATGCTGTGAATACAAAGAGTTATCTACCTCCTCCAGAGCAGCCATCATCAGGAAGCTTGAAGGTAGAATTTTTTCAGCACCAAGAAAAAGATATAAAAAAAGAAGAGGTAAGAAGTTTTGTTGTATCTTACAGATTACAGTTTCTTGAAACATAAAAGAAAGAAACTAGTTTTCTTTATCTTTGTGTTAGGAATTTTCAAGATACTCTTGAGTTTGATTTCACTAGGCACTGGGCATTTAAGTTTTAGCATGTCATATTCATGGCTGTGCCTTGTACCTTAGTCACTTTCTTTGTCCCCGGGAAAAAAATATCTGACACTAGCAACTAAGAGAGGAATGGTTTATTTTGAATAACGGTTTGTAGAGAGTTTCAATCAGCTGGCTCTAAGGCAGGACAGCATGGCATAGAGGCATGGTGGAAGAGAAGCTACTCATACTATGGTGGTGGGGAAGCAGAGAAAGTCAAGGGAGAAGCTGGATAGGCAGTTAATCCTTCTGTGTCATACCCCACTAACATTGAGGCAGCTGTCAGCCCTATGATCCAGTCACCTTCCAAAAGGCCTGCCTATGATTGCATGAGGCTTTAGGGAAATATCTAGAAATCAACCATAACAACTTGTAAATGACAAAGTAAAGTCAGCAAAGGTGTATGAGGTGAAATCTGGTGGATAATAGGCATAGGCTTCCAAAGTTCTTGGAATAACAAAGGATGAACTTAGTTCTCCTAGCAGTGAGTTGTGACAATGCGTTAATCAGGGAAGCTTGTGAGAGACTCAGTGCCCAGGGCTTGTATTTGGAATAGACACCTAGTATATACCAAAGTTCCAGACTCCCAAGAAGAAAGCAGATGTTCAGCCAAAACTATATTTCACAGTTTAGGCCAGCGAGCCATTCTTCATCAGGAAATAGTGGGAACCCTCCCTCTAGAAATGAAGGGTTGCAGAAGCCAGCCAAAGACCAACATTATGAGGAGGTCCTTCTAAGGATAGCTGTCTTAGGCAACTTTTTTTTTTTTTTTTTGTTACCAGGGATTGAACTCAGTACCTTGCACTTGTGAGGCAGGTGGCGGAACCACTGAGCTAAATCCCCAGCCAACTTTTTTTTTTTTTATCACTTTTTCTGCACATTATCTTATAGACACGCAGTCTAATTATTTTTGTTCTGTGAAAATAATTAGAATGACAGAGTTTTTTCCTTTTATCCTTCATGCATTTAGTAGGGGGAATCTATTTTTTAAGGTAGTCAGATTTAAGGACTTTTATAGGAGAATGGAAATGACTTCTAACTTTAAAAAATTTTGTTTTTAATCTGTGGCTTTTAATCCCTATTTATATGACCCTTACTTAATAGTCATATAGTAATTTTAAGTTTTCAATTTGATGTTTAAAGATTATAATTCTGTTAGAAATTAAGCTGTAACATTTCCGCATTTACTGTAGCTTTAGGTTGAACAAATTTTGGTTAAAACATTGGCTTTATAAGTCACTGTTATGTGACATTGGAAACCTAACTTTTCCAAGCCTCAGTTTATTCATTTTAGGTGGGAATATTACAGGATTGTAGAAGGAGTAAATAAAATAATGTACATAAACACTTGGCATAGTAAGTTCTCATTATATTATAGCTCTTGTCAGTGTTGAGAGATTATTGTACAGAGAGAGATGTGGTTATAATCTTTGTTTTTTCCTCTTTCCTAATTTCCCAGATTTTATAAGCAGTCTAGTTTATAATGTAGTAATGTATACATATATAATTGTCAAATATATTTTTATCTCTGAGTATATTCACATATGTGTATATTTTTTGTACACCCATTGCCCTTTCCCCAAAACTCTTCAGGGAAAGACCAGATAGATGGATGGATGGTTGGACAGAGGGTTGGATGGATGGGATGTATTTATTAGTAGTGAAGAGACAAAAGAGATACTGTGTTGGGAATTGCTTGCACCACATAGAGATAATAAGACAATTTGTTTTTCCTACTGATAGAAGTTTGGGTTATTTAGAATTTTTATATCTTTTTGATTCAGTTTTAGTAATTAATATGTATCAAGGATTCTGTCTCTTACACATTTTCCTTATCAAAGTACAAGTTCTTAAAGTAGGTATTGATGTTCTGGATTTCTACAGGATCCATTGTGATTTTACCCTTTTCATTCCTAATTGCATGGATTTGAGTCTTTTCCCCTTTTTTGTTAAGGTTGGCTAAGGGTTTGTCAATTTTATTTAATCTTTCAAAGAACCAGCTCTGACTCATTGATTCTTTGTATTGCTTTCTTAGTCTCAATTGCATTAATTTCTGCTCTGATCTTTATAGTTTCCTCCTTTGTATGCACTTTGGATTTAACTTGCTCTTCATTTTCTAGAGGCTTAAGGTTTAACATCAGGTAATTTACTTCAGCTTCCTGTGTTTTTCTGATGTGAGAATTCACTACTGTGAATTTCCCTAGTAAGACTGCTTTCATTGCGTCCCTTAAGTTCTGGTATGTTGTATTAGCATTATTGTTTAATTATAGAAACTGTAATTTCTTTAACTTAATCTGTGACCCATTTGGTTGTTCAGGAGCGTCTTAATTTCCATGTGTTTTTTGGTGTCTTTTGCCATTGATTTACAATTTTATTGCACTGTGATCTGATAATATACATATGATAATTTGAAGTGTTTTGCATGTACTTAAGCATGTTCCATGAGCTTGTACATGGTCTATTTTGGAGAAAGTCCTGTGTGTATTTTATAGGGTGGAACACTCTGTAAATACCTACAAAGCCCATTTATTCAAAGCTTTGGTTCAGTTCTGATATTTCCTTGTTGATTTTTTTTGTCTAGTTGATCTGTTTGTGACAGTGAGGTATTGAGGTTCCCTCATTACAACTGTATTAGTGCTTATTTGGTTTTTCATGTCCATTAATGTTTGTTTTATATAGTTAGGTGTGCTGCTGTTTGGTGCATGTGTATATTTGTGATATCTCCTTCTCTTGGATTATTCCCTTAACAAATATGAAGTGACTTCTGTCTCTTCTGATCAGTCTTAGCTTGACATCCACTTTGTCTGCAAATAGAATAGCTACTCTTGCTTTTTTTCTGGGTTCCTGTTGCATGGAATATTTTCCATTTTTTGACTTTCAGTCTATGAATTTCTTTTTGAGTTAAATGTATTTTTTGTATGTAGCATATTGTTGGATCTTGTTTCTTGATCCATTCTATCAATCTGTTTATTTTGATGGGTGAATTGAGACCATTCATATTGATGATTATAATTGACATGTAATTGACTTACCCTGGTCATATTATTTCCCTTTGTTGGTTCCCTTTCTTTCCCCTCTGTTTAATTGCTGGTGTTTCCTGGTGGGTTCATTCTTTTGGGATTTGTAGAATTGTTGTCTTTGTTGTGTTTTTCTAGAATATCCTTCAGAACTCTTTGGAGTACTGGTTTGTTGGTGCTCATGAATTTCTTTGGGTGTTCTTTTTTTAATTTTTAATTTTTTGGTACCAGGGATTGAACTCCAGTCCTTGTACTTGCGCAGCAGGTGGTGAAACCAATAAGCTAAATCCCCAGCCCTTTTCGGGTATCTTATTTCTCCATCAATGTTTCTTCATCAATTTTGAAAGATAATTTTTCATGGGTATGTCAGTCTGAGTTGGAGGTTGTTTTCTTTTAGGTTTTGAAATACTTCACTCCAGGCTCTCCTTGACTTAAGGTTTGGGTTGAGGTCTGCTGTGACTCTAATGGGCTTTCTTTTATAGGTTATTTGTTCCTTTTCTTGAACAGCTTTTAATACTAGTTTTTGTGTTGAATTTCTGGAATCTTGACTATTATATGCCTTGCTGTAGATATTTTTCTGATCATGCCTAATTAGAATTCTGTATACCTCACATATCTGTATGTCAAATTCTGTTTCCATGCTTGAGCAGTTTTCTGCCATTACTTCTGTAAATAGGTTTTTTATGTCCTTTGTGTTATCTTCTGATTTTTCATTGATTTTGATCAATCTTATGTTACAATTCTTTGCATTGTCTAGCAGCTGTTACATTGATTTTTTTTTTTTTTTTTTTGTGCCCCCTTGCTATTTTTAAGAAGTCTTTCAGGGGCTGGGGATTTAGCTCAGTGGCACCACGCCTGCCTCTCAAGCACAAGATCTTGAGTTCAATCCTTGGTACCAAAGGGGGAAAAAAAAAGAAGTCTTTCATTTGATTATTGATAACTACACACCTGTCTTCTAGGTCTGATATTCTGTCCTTACACTGGTTGATTCTGCTGTGTATATTTTCAATAGAATTTTTAATTTCCTGGATATCTGTTTGAATCTGTTTCGTAGAATCTAGTTCTTTCCTTTGTTGGGCATTCATGGTTTTCATCATTTTCCTAAGCTCCTGTATTTTTTAAAATCTATATCTACTCTAGCTAGATTCACCACCTATATCCTTCATTATGGCCATCATCTGTTTAGTTATCTGTGAAATTATTTCTGATTTTTTTTTTCTAGAGCCTCATTCATCTACTTTACTTTCGCTGCTACTCTCAGAAAGTTCAGCTGGGTGGCTTATGATTTTTTTCCACCTCAGTGCCTTTTGGATTTGCCTTGGGCAAGCTGAAAGTCTGGGGTTACATCTTGCTTCCATGTCTCCTTATTTTCTATTTTAAAAATTTATTTTCTGCGTTGGTGCTTGTAAGTTGCTAATAGTAGGTAGCTTTATTACTAGTATTGAGACCTCGTTAGGAAATGACTATATATATAAACACATACATGAGGTCTTGTTAAATTATCTAAGCTGGTCTCAAACTTGGGAGCTCAACTGATGAGCCTATCTGTGCCTTCCAGTAGCTGGGATTACAGACATGTGCCACAGTGTCTAGCTTTTTTTTTTTTTGATACCGGCAATCGAACTCAGACAATGTGTAGCTTGTAATTCTCAGAAAATCTTTAGTAAATCATGGGGCCTTGTTTGAGAAGCAATCTTCCCCCCAAATATTTAATGGCAAAGTCTTAGTCTGTTGAGGGAATAATACTTTGTCACAGTTTTCTTGATCAATTGTGGAAGTTATCTCTGATCTTTTAAAATTTTCAAAATGTCAGATATTAGTATAGTTTTATGTGCTATAGAATATAGTTATCTGTCAACATAGATTACTTGCAAGGGTACTCTTATGGCTTGTATCTAGAGGTCCTCCCAATGCCTCATGTGCTCATATGTGGGGCTTTTGGGAATTGATCATGAGTATGTGATATTTAAACCAACCACCAGTTGGTTTAAGCATAATTCTGGGTGTGGGTGATAGATTTGCTTAAGAGGGAAGACTGACACTGGGTGTGGGTGGCACCAACCAATAGGCTTGTAGCCTGGATGCAATAAAAAGGGAAAGAAGGAAAGCTCACTGCTTCCTGGCTGCCTTGCCATGAGCTCTTTTTCCTCTGCCATGACCTTCTGCCATGCCTCCCTACCTTGGAGCCAGCCAACTATGGACTGAAACCTCTACAGACTGTGAGCTAAAATAAACCTTTCCTCCTTTAACTTGTGAGTGTTGGGTATTTTATCCCAGCATCAAGAAAATAAGACAAGTGAATAGAAAAAAAGAAGTATATCAGGAAGATTGTGTTTTTGTTCTGGGTTGGCTCTTACCCAAAGGGAGCTGGAAAAGCTGGCATAAACTGGGACAGGTATATCCTATCTGTAGATTACCTATATCAGAATATTTTAGGATTCTTATTAAAAATGACAGTCTTAAGCCCTGGCATATTTACAGAAACTTGTTTTCAATGTTTCCTGAATTTGTTTAACTTCTGAATCCTTTTTTAAAAATCACATACTAATGTCCTGTTTTCTAAGCAATACAGCCTGGAAAAAAGAAGCACTGATCAAGGGAATGTTTCTTATTCCTGCTTTCTAGTAGTTATATAATAGAAATGGAGCCCCCCCTCCCCCCCCGTATGAAACAGGGATATGTAGTTGACATGATACTGTGAGAAACTGGATATACTGATATACCTGAATCTTTTTTTTTTTTTTTTTGTGGTGCTGAGGATCAAAGCAAGGCCTTGTGCATACTAGGCAAGCACCCTACTACTGAGCTACCGATCCCCATTCCTCAAATACTGTTGTGTTTTAATGCTTTGGTTATTTTTAATGCATCCTCCTATATTCTTTGATGTATTTTATGTGAGATTAAGTCCATGAAACCAAAACATAAATATGTGTTAGACTTTTGAAAGAGGAATAAAATTGGCTGTCTATTAATTATATTAAATGGGATTTATTAAAATACTTTTCACTGTTTTCTAAGGCAGATATTTATGAATTTTTTTACTGTCCATTATGGCTAAATTAAATGACTATATTTAGTAGAGAAATTTAATTGTAGATGACAGTTTTGCTCCTGTATTACATAAATTAATTTTAGTATGTTATTGAATTAACAGCAATTCCATTTTTTTTTTTTTTTGGTACTGAAGATAAAATTTGGGACCTTGCGCTTGCAAGGCAGGCAGTGGAACCACTGAGCTAAATCCCTTGCCCAGTATGTTACTGAATTAGTAATGTGGTAAGGAGTAACTACCTAAGCTTGTGCACTTTCTTTTTTTTTGTATATCAGATCACAAAGGAAGAAGAGCGAGAGAAGAAATTTTCTAGAAGGCTAAATCATAGTCCTCCTCAGTCAAGCTCCCGGTACAGAGAAAATAGGTGAGTGGTTCATTGAACCGTATTCAGTGTTTAGATTTTGATTATCTTTTAAATGAAACTTAGATTCTCTTTTACAGAAGAGGAGATAATGCCTACTTTTTTATTGGTCCAGGAAAGTATTACTAGGTACTTTTCTACCAAGAAAATATATATTAGATTTGTATATCTTGGGAGCAAGATTTAGAATTATGCTTGACATGTATTAGTTATCATTTTTATTCCTAATTTGAGATTGCAGTGAAATTGTAACATTACATTTTTTTTGTCTGAAGCTTTCATTTAGTGTGATTTATTTTTTCCATTAAGATTTTGGAGTGTTCAGAGTATATTGATATAATGCGTACTTCTGGAGTATATGTACAAGACTCTATAGTGTGTAAAAGACAGGAATAGATAAATCTTTAGGTACATATGCCTAACTGTATAGACATTGATGTGTATAACACTAAAGACTAAGACATTAAAATAATTTTTTGAAAAAAGTTTAGAATAAAACAGGTTTTATTTTTATAATTATTTTATAATTTGACTTTTTCATATTTATATTCTGATGATAGGATAGGAAATTATGATGTTACAAGTAGTCAACACAGCTTTTGCATTTAGTTTGTTCCCTGTGTAATTAAGTATTGTTTGCATAAAAATGATCACATATTTCTTTAGAAGTCGAGATGAAAGGAAAAAAGATGATCGTTCTCGCAAAAGAGACTATGATCGAAACCCTCCTCGCAGAGATTCGTACAGAGACCGGTATAATAGAAGACGAGGGCGAAGTCGAAGTTACAGCAGGAGTCGAAGCCGAAGTTGGAGTAAAGAGAGACTTCGTGACAGGGATAGAGATAGAAGCAGGACTAGAAGCAGAAGCAGAACACGAAGCAGGGGTAAATAAAACGTACTTTGGTTAGCATTCTTTTACTGTGAAAAGTTCCATATATAAGGGTTTTAAAAATTGTTTAATGTTTTCTGAGTGTTGTCTTTGTTTTTTTCTGTTATCATGTTTCTGTGGTCTAAGTAAATGTTTTAAAAAATATGTTTATAAACTCTTAGTACATGCAGGTTAAAACTGCAGTTACCACTGTACATTTAACAGGACATTTACAATGAAAAAGATTATATTCAGTGTTGATGCGAATGTAGATAAATGAGTTTTTGGAAAACACTTTTGGAAGTATTTTAAAATGTTAAGCCTAGAACAAGACCTATCCATTCCACTCCTAGATACTTATCTAGAAGAAATGAAAGGCTATGTTTATACAAAGATTTGTATTCGTATGTTTGTACTAGCTTTATGTGTAATAGCCTAAAACTAGAAACAACCCAGATGTTCATCAGTAGATGGATATTGATATGGTATCCACATATTGTGGTATATGCCATAACATGAATAAAAAGGAAAGAACTACTGGTACATATACTAAACTAGATGACTCTTAATTGTTATGCTGAGTGAAAAAAGACACAAAAGTACACACACACACACACACACACACACACACATATATAAATAAATTTTAGAAAATGTATACTGATCTGTAATGATAGAAAGCAAACCAGTGGTTGCCTGAGATGGAGTAAAGGAAGAATGGATTACAAGTCAGTTACAAAGAGTTCTGAGGATACCTTTGCAGGTAATAAGTTCTTCATTTTGATTGTAGTGTTGGTTTCATAGGTATATACATAGATCACAACTTACGACATTGTAGACTTTAATTTAGATTTTTATATATGAGTTTCTAAGGTATGTACCTAGATCACAGCTTACTACATTGTGCACTTTAATTATATTTAGATTTTTATATATGTATTATACCTCAAACTATATGTTTAAAAATTGTATTTCAGATGTATATATTTGCACGAGCATGTCATTTCCAACACGTGTAAATACTTTTACTCAGACTTAGATTTTTGTTACTTTAATACTGTTTTTGGCCTTTGTGTAAGCCCTGTATTCTATATTTTTCTTAAGAGTATTTCCTTGGGCTGTAATGTAGGTGTAGCTAGTAGCTCTCTTTGCACATTGCCTCACTTATCTCCATGATGTATTTTGTCTTTCCTGGAACTATGTACAGCCTAGTTTCTTTATGTATAATAAAAACTGTTTTTGTTCCTTTTCTTATCCATTCTCATCTTTAATAGTGTTCATTATAAAATGTCACAGTGTCTTTAGATGGCTGACAATGAAAAGTTTATCAGAGGAAATATACCATGCTTTTTATTATATGTTCTGTTTTGTGGGCTGTACTAAGATTGTGATGAAGATAATAAAATTTCTTTTCTCTAGAAACAAAATTCCAAGGAGAAACTGGTTAAACAGTAGAGTAACTTTATGTGCAGTTTTGTAGTTCAGGTCATATTGAATAGAAATAGCTTACCTTCAAATAATCTGTAGTAATTGAGTAGTTTTTAAAATAAATGACTTAACTAAAAGAAAGTTTCTCTGTTTAAGCAAAAAATACCACCTTAAATCTGGGAAACAGTGGGTTTTGTGTTTTGTTTTGTTTTGTTTTTTAGTAGAGTGTAGTTTATAAGTTGTTTGTATTTTGTTGCAGAAAGGGATCTGGTAAAACCTAAATATGACTTGGATAGAGCAGATCCATTAGAAAACAATTATACTCCAGTCTCTTCAGTACCAAATATCTCATCTGGTCACTATCCTGTACCTACTTTGAGCAGCACCATTACTGTAATTGCTCCTACACATCATGGTAATAACACTACTGAAAGTTGGTCTGAATTTCATGAAGACCAAGTGGATCATAACTCTTATGTAAGACCACCAATGCCAAAGAAACGGTGTAGAGACTATGATGGTAAGTCTATCAATTAAAGTATTAACATCTGCAGCCTCTTAAATTCTGTAAGTTCAGGTTGTACAGTTATTCAAAGACTTATCTCTGATGTTAAAATATTAAGAAATTAGTCTTTATCATTTCCTGAATTCCCAAATATTACTGTACGTTTCATTAGTTACCACTGTCTGTTTATTATCTATTCAAAGACAATTTATTTGTGTGTAAGGTTTAACACGTTAAAGTTTAAACCTATACCTAGAAAATGACCCACCCATTCTACCCCTAGATACGTACTGAGTTATTTTTCAAGGAATCTGCTTCTAATACCTAATAACACAACTCACTTTAGAAATGAGTATTAGGGCCGGAGATTTAGCTCAGTCGTTTCGCTGCCTACTGCGCAAGTATAAGGACCCAAGTTTGATCCCTGGTTCAAAAAAAAAAGAATAGAAATGAGTATTAGAATGTAGCTAAGACCTAGAAATATAAATCTTATGTAAGATTTTTATAAGAGAATTGAAGACTTTCAAGGATTAATAGGAAAAGTTTTATAACTGTTACTAAAGCCAGAGTAATTTCAAGTGAGAGATTTAAATGAGGGATCTGACAAAAACATGACAAAAATTAAATGTAAGTTTTATGTCATCTTGCTAAGTAGACTGATTTTAATTTGGTGATACATTTTTTAGAAATATTAGATATGTTAGATAATATGCATGTACATGTTAGACATATTATCACTTGGTAAATAGGTTTTTGTACTTGGCTTCTTTTTTTATTAGTACATGTTTTCAATTCACACATTTTTACAGTCATTTTGGGGAGTGGTTACATGTATATATTACAGCTTTTTTTGATCTAATCCCCTTCCCCCTCCCTCCCCTGGTTCTCCTATCACCTTTTATATAGGTGATATTATTTATTGTTGATATTATTTGTCTTAGCTCAAGTTATGGCATATAATGTTTACATTAATTGGACTTATTAGGGTCTTATACATGGGACATCTTTATTCCTTTCATTTCCTCTTCCCTTCCTCCTCACTTCTCATCTTTTTCCTTTGGACCACTTTTCTGTTGGACGAGATCTGTCCCTTGTTCCTTTCTCTTCCATCCTTTATCGTTTTCTTTGTTTATACTTTGACTTGAGAGATACCATGTGGTATTTAAGCTTATGTGTCTGATACAGCAATACAGGCATACCAATGTTTATAGCAAGACAATTTGTAATATCTAAATCCTGGTAGTGGCCTATATACTCATGAACAGATGATAGGATAAACAAAATGTGGTATCTGTATATAATGGACTACTACTCTGCTATAAAAAATGACAAATTTGAGGCATGTGTAGGAAAATAGATACCTATATTACTGAAAATGAGCAAGTGGCTTTTGTGAAAAATTATACTTTTGCTTAGTATTAAAAAGATTCATGTTTTTGTTAACCTAGAGACTATTTGTGTTTCTAGTGCTTTTCATATTTGTTTCTAACTATTCTTTACTCACAGAAAAGGGCTTTTGTATGAGAGGTGACATGTGCCCTTTTGATCATGGAAGTGACCCAGTAGTTGTAGAAGATGTCAATCTTCCTGGTATGCTGCCTTTCCCAGCACAGCCTCCTGTTGTTGAAGGACCACCTCCTCCTGGACTCCCCCCACCTCCACCAATTCTTACACCACCACCTGTGAATCTTAGACCCCCAGTGCCACCTCCAGGTCCATTGCCACCCAGTCTCCCACCTGTTACAGGTCAGTAGAAAACACTTGTTTTTTTAGTCTGTATTTATTATCTGTCCATTCATAGTTTTCCTATAAAGTTAATAGGTTTGGCTTGATTTTGTTAAAAGTATCTACAGAAATCATGTAGATGTCTGATAGAAACTAAGCAGAACACTCCCATTTGGAATATACTTAAACACTGCAACCTGTACCAAAGCAGTTGTTGTGACTGGAATGGCCAAGTGAATTATGTACACTACTGATGAACCCCAGTTGCCTGAGATCCTGTATTGCTTAAATCAAACATATTTTGGAAAACATTGAAAGGTTTTGTATCACAAAAACATGTTAAGTTGTAACATCTTTGTGTTTATAGAAGATATTACAGTTTGATAAAGGAAAATATGTTTGGATATACAGTAATTTATTTTATTTGTTTGCTTTCAGATGATATTTCTTATTCTTTGGTTTTGACAGGACCACCACCTCCCCTTCCTCCTTTGCAGCCATCTGGCATGGATGCTCCCCCGAACTCTGCAACCAGTTCTGTTCCTACTGTAGTAACAACCGGCATTCATCACCAGCCTCCTCCTGCTCCACCCTCTCTTTTTACTACAGGTGCAGTTTTGGCCCACTCTGTATTCATACTGTAAAGTAGTTTTAAAGCATACTTTTAGATAAGGAATTTAAGAATGTCTATAGAATTAATTGCTTTGTTAGAATCATTTTTTTCTCACTAAATTATATCAACTACCTTGTAGGCTTGGTGAATATACATTAAGTAATCCATCACTTAATGATTTTTTTTTTTTAAAGTTACATTTTATTTTTAATATCTTTTGCTTTTATGAAACTTTTCTTTGTAATATATATAAAACATGGTAGTTATATTAGTAATTTGTTAGATGGCTTACTGTTCTGTTACCAGTATTAAAAATTACCAAGTGGAGTTTTATAATTGTTTTTTAATTGCAGTTTTTGTATTACCAGATGCATATGACACAGATGGCTACAATCCTGAAGCCCCAAGCATAACAAACACTTCTAGACCTATGTATAGGCACAGAGTGCATGCACAAAGGCCTAACTTGATAGGACTAACATCAGGGGATATGGACTTGCCACCCAGAGGTACTATGATTAATCTTTTATTATCATTTTCATGGTCTCAAGAGTGGGGAAACATTTTTAAAGAACAATTCTTCCTGTGTTTATTGAGGTTGAGTAAGGGATGGTGATCTTGTTAGTTGCCTGAAACCTTTGGTCTTTCATGATAGACAGATAATGTGTGGTTCCATATTTGTGATATAGCCACACTTTATTATACTGTTCCATGGAGAATTTTCCCACAATATACGTTTCTCAGGTAGATTTGTTTTTGTTTCTTTTATTTTATCTGTAGTTCATTCATTTAAACTCTTAAGAGTAATGCTTTAATTCCTAAAGTCTATCCTATTTTTGGATAATGAAATTATCTGTGCAGACTAGTACTTGATGCATTTTATTTTTTATTCACTTTTGACATGTTAAAATTTGATACTGGATTGCTTATGTTTCTAAGCAACAGGAATTGTGTATTAGGAAATTACTCCTTTAAAAAAGTTTTTAGAGGAAACAGACTTTTAAATAGATTTTCTAAGAGTTTGGACTGATAATAGTCAGAAGGCAAGGCAACAGAAGTGCTATACTTGAGATATAAACTGATGAGAAGGATTAAAGGAGTGAGAGTGTTCACATTAATTCGAAAGGGGTAGCATTTTCTGCAGATACCATTTCATAGAGGTAAATGAGGGATATCAGGCATAATAGAAAGTACTACCTAGGCTAGTAAAAATGTCTTTACTTAATCACCCTAATTAACTGTTAAAACCCATTTATATTCTAATGTTTTCTTGTTGTCTTTCCTAGCCAGAATTTAAAAAATCAAGGCTTATCTTTGTGAATAAAAGTCAAACTTAAGCATTATTAATCCTAATGTGGATTAATAAACTTATGATTGCTTATGCCTGTTTTTAATTTGTCATTTGGAAGTCATAAGATTCTGAGCATCTTCTTTAAGTATTTGAAGACCTTTTTGTGATAGAGGTGTGAGGAATATTTTAATTTTATATCCTCTTTGAGATCAGACATTTATGTATAAGTCTAGCCCAACATATATTGTTTAAATTTTCCTTAAGGATTCCAGTAACCACCATAGCAATAAAAAAAAGATTATTAAAATAGTTTCTATATGAATGATAATATAGCTTGTAATTAAAAAGTAGTCACTTAATAGCTCTTTGTGATATTTAGCCATCCTTTGAATCTCTCTCCTACCTAGCTAGTTTATAGAAACTCCATTTCTTTCTTCTACTTAGGACTTTATTCTCATACCAATATTCCTGCTCTGACTTCATTTCTTTCTTACCTTGTTGCTTTGGAGTGGCATAAATATATTTATTAGATTTATTAGATGCATTTACATGTCAGGTTGATTTTTTTGCTGTGATTGAGAGAAGGAAGAGAGCTTAAACCCTTTGTATATAAATCTTACCCATTGCATATAATCTTAGAAGTTGGAATTTGGGTATTTTAGCTCTTCATGCATGCAGTTACAAGTTACTAGTCCTGTTGAGAGATAAATGTCTAGCATTTCTACATAGCGATTTGAATGGCTTTTAAATAAAATTGTAGTACCTGATAATTATTTTAGCATTGATCTTTAGATAACATTATGTACTATTTTGTGAGCTAATGTAGGAATATAGTCTATATTATTATTGTTTTTTAACTTAGCAAACAACTGATTTAGCAACCTATTTGAGTTGAGGATTGCTTATAAGTCTGTTTTCATGGTTTTTTTCAGTCCTTTCTCCTCTCCTGACATACATTCTCATTCCTGATTTAGATTGCAAATTTACTGTCCTGGATTGTGACAGATACATAAAAAGCTCATAGTAGTGTTGATTATGTAATTGTTATACATTTCTTATGGTCTGTAGATGACTAAGTTTATCAAACATTGTAAGTTATGTGTGATAGTTATACTTCTATGCTTAATACTTTAAATCTTGATGGGATCATTAAATAAATGAAAAAAATTAGGCCCTTTGATACTTTAGCATTACTAATGTAAAGGTTTCTTAGAGGTCTTGATAATTACTCTTTCTGTATTTCTAAAGCTAGAGAACTTGATAGATGTGCCCATGATTGGATATAGGCAGGGAGATGGGTTAAGTAGTTTCCCATTTCCAGTCAACAAAATCAATTCTGACAATTTTTAGTAGAAAAACAATTTATTAAAAGGATTTTGTGGGCAAAACAGTACATGTAATGATTAGACACATCTGCTGATTGTATACCAAGAGGAACTTGGCTTCTGTATTTTTAACACTCCTCTTGAATATTAATAAAAAGGAATCTTAAATGAGAAAATAAAAATTGAGGCAAACGCATCGCAATTACTGGAGGAAAAACACATCACTGTCTCTCCTAGTGAGCCTTCAAATGCAGTACATATTAAAGAAGAGTTTAGATCAAAGATTCTCAGTAAGGGCTAGGTAACCAGGTTAAAAGACAAGATGGGAAGGTATCACTGGGCATAAAAACTAGTTTGAACTGTGAATGTCACTAATGCTAGATGCAGAATGTTTCTGCCCAATGTGTTGTGGAGATATAGAATAAATCACAGCCAGAAAAAGTGGGTAGATCAAGCACATGCGCCATATGATAATTTTGAGAAACTGAAAGAACATTTATTTCTGAAATGGATGTAGAAGGACTTAAGAGGTCCATTAAGGCAATTGAAGAATTCTGGAGAGGAGGTGCTAGTAGCTGAACTAGGTTAATAATAGTGAGAAGTGAAAAGACTGACGTTTGGTAGAGAGAATTGACAATACTTTAATCTGTGGGGCTTTGAATAAGGCTAATGGAAAGGGTGAAATTAGACACCAGATTATTTTCCTGAAAAATTAGGCCGATGGTAGTATCATTTGTTGTGAAAGAAGATAGGAAGATAAATTGAGTTTTGGAAGTTTTTAATTGTGGCCTAGGTCATTTGAGTAGAAATGTTCAGCAGGAGATTGGATTTGGAAGTGTGAGGTCCATGAGAGACTGAAAAGGTGAAACCAGAAGGTGCAGACAAAAGCAGGAGGTGGGGATTCCTGAAAATTAGAGAAGGTAATATTTAAGACAGGAAGGTTAGCAGCAGCAAATGCTTCTTAGAGGTCAAGTTAGAAGAGGCCTGAAAAATATTCATAGGCTTAAGCTGTAAGTTAGGACATCGTGTATTTTCAGTAATGGGAACAGCTGTGATGTTCAGGGGATTAATTAGTGAGTGAATAGGTGGTAAGGAAGCAAAGTTAGGTCAGTGTACACATCTTTCAGGAGCTGGCTATGTAGGTATGGAAGGTAAATGGGGTTAGTAAAGGAGAAATAGCTTTATAAAGTTTTCTCTGTAAAAAATGTGTTAATTTTAGCTGTAAAGTTAAGTGTTCATGGGAAATGTCATGAAAAGAGTTGAAGATGGAGGAAAGCAGCAGGGCTCTGGGGCATTGATTTTTGGGCCTCTGTCTCTGAAGATAATTGATGACTAAACAAATCTGAAAGCAAAAACCCAGTTAGGACAATAGACTTGATGAAAAAAAAGTAAGGCAATTTTGTATCAAGGCTGTTGTAGTGGTAAATATGTAAAGTATTGGAAGCAGATATTCATAGCTCTTGCACAGTGCATTTCATTAATTTTCTTTTTAAATCAAGTATGTTTTCAGTGTGTTAATATGTTGCTATTGAAATAAACAGCTTCATTCAAAACTCTTACAGTTTCTCAAAGGTCATTCAATTAGTGTTAAATTTGAATCTTTTAGTTTGTGCATGTGATTCAAAACAATGAATTTAAAGACGCAAAGTAATGTATTTGTATATTTATACAGTATATTGATTTGTGGTGAGAGTGATGGCACATGGAAATTTTCACATGGATTTTTAGGCCTCAAAGTGACCTAAAGAATCACATTTTGTGATGCTGCGCCTACCTGGCAAACACAAGGTCCTGAATTCAGTCCCTGGTGCAAGAAAAAAAGTCACATTTTTATTTGACATGTGAGAATTACTGATTGTTTTTTATAGTTATTAGGTGTCAAATAGAAGAATATATTTGAAATAGGTTAAAAATACCTTGAGTTACTATGTTTGAGTGTACATTTATTTCCCTTTCTTCTAAAATATGTGTATTTGGACAAAAAGTCAGAAACTTTTCAATATGAATTAAGAAAGTAGCTATGATAAAATATTAATCTATGCTTTTTTTCCATTTTTTTCTTTTTTTTTTAACACAGAAAAGCCTCCTAATAAAAGCAGTATGAGAATAGTAGTGGATTCAGAATCGAGGAAAAGAACAATAGGTTCTGGGGAGCCTGGAGGTCCCGCAAAGAAGACTTGGTTTGATAAGTAAGCTGGCAATGAAAACTGAAGAATTTTATTGTACACTGGTTTTACAGACTGTTACTGTATGATTATGACCACATAGTATTTTCTTTTTTAAAAATGTTGAATTATTCTATTGTACAGGCAAACCCCAAATAAAATGTTAACTTATTTTCTAGACATTTGTAGTTTAGTTGTTTGGTACTAGAAAACCATTTTCTTATATAAGTCATGAGATTTTTGAGAACATAATTTTTCCTCATTTCAGTTTTCTAAGAGAAACTACCCCTCACGTAAATATGACATTAAATGCTAGCTATATGTAGGGGGACCCCAATTCAGCATGTAGGCAGTTCCTATTAGGAGCTGGAAAGGGCTTTCTGCAGGGTTGCAAGCAGTTGGAGAGGCATTAAATTATCAAGGAAGAGCTTCAGAGAAAGGTGTATGGAAACAATTTTGAGGAGGGTATGATGATTCATTTATAAATTTGATGTTGAAGAAAGACTACTACCATACCTTTTGAGCTTTAATAATGGATAGTTCATAGTTCTGGCTTTGTGATTGTGTAATTCTGTGATTTGAGGCAAGCTGTCTGACAGTTTTGTCTTTTTCAAGTGTCAGATATGTAATGTGTACTTTCAACACTTCCTTGTTTTTTTAAGCTGAAAAGAAGTTGAGGTGGTCATTCTCTGTATTACAAAAATTAAATTTAAAATTTAATCAAAATTTAATATAGTATACATTTCAACAAGTTAGCCTATACTGACGTGGAAAAAAGGCTTTATGTGCAAATTGACTGATTGAGGATACGAAGACCTTTCCAGCGAAAAATGTTAAATAAGAGCCCAAGTGTGGGAAGTACCAGATTGTATGGCAGAATCTTTCTCAAGTGGTTTCCATGAAAGATGTTAACATGACTGATTTGGGAATTTATTTGGAAGAAAATGGAAATTTCCTTTATCAACTAGTACTTTTTAGTTTTGGGGCAAAACTTGTACTTAATTGAATATTTACATGTAAAACTTTATTCCTTTGTACTTGGTGTAGGGGTCAGGATTTATAAATGTGCTGATCAACTTAATTTTTCTTTACAGACCAAATTTTAATAGGACAAACAGCCCAGGCTTCCAGAAGAAGGTTCAGTTTGGAAATGAAAATACTAAACTTGAACTGAGAAAAGTTCCTCCAGAATTAAATAATATCAGCAAACTTAATGAACATTTTAGTAGATTTGGGACATTGGTTAATTTACAGGTAAGAGCCATGAAATGGTTCCATTGTTCTTGCTTAATTTAATATAATAATAAAACTGGTTTATATAAAGAAATATGGAAAATTTGTTAGTATTCTAAAGTTGGGAAGTTATAGACGTTGTGTCTTTTCTGTTACTGTGATGAAATACCTGAGGGTGATACCTTTTAAAAAGGAGGTATATTTAGCTTACATTTTTAGGGGCTGAAAGTCCAAAATCAGGTAGTACCATTCATTTGGCTTCTGACAAAAGTCAGAGAATGGGTGTTGTCACACAGCAGGAATGCCTGTGAGAGGGAGAGAGATTACGAATGTCTCAAAGTAGCCAGAAAGCAATTCAGTGGTTGAGTTCAGTCTTGTGAGAGCTGAGGTGTCAACGAGAATGACCTGGGCCCCCTAATTCTTTCTAACTGCAGCACCCCTTAGGACCTAAGAACCTCCCATGAGGCCATATCTCCTAACGGTTCACTCTCTCTCCAAAAACATCACCATAGTAAGGACTAAGCCTCAACCACATGCCCCTTTGGGGGAAGCACTCCAGCTATATCTAAACCATAGCAGGCATGAAATGAAACTTTATCCTTTAGAAGAATGTGTGAGTCTTTATTTATTTATTTATTTTCCATTAAGTTTATTGGTACATTTTAGGTATAAAATACAGTTACATTCATCATTGGGATCTTGTACCATTACATGA